>PVKZ01005184.1:0-33009 GCA_004027375.1 Macroglossus sobrinus
TCCGGTTCTCTCTGTGATGTGATGGCCGTCACTGGTGGCGTGGAGTGTGAGTGACGTGGGCTGAATGAGCGGGAGGCACAGCAAGGGCCGTGGAAACCCCTAGAAGGGGAGACGCCACTTTCGTCCTACCCCGAAGGACAATCTCTGATTTAGGAGCTACATCCAGAGGTGCAGTGGGGCTGAGGACACTCTGGGTTTCCGAACCTGGCGGGCAGGTGGTGGACCCGCTGGCCAGGTCAGGCCTCCCCTGTGAGCCCCGAGTCTGACCGTGGTGACCCCGAGTTACTGAAAACAACCGGGGTGCCTCTGGGGAAGCCGGCCGCGAGCAGAGCGCCTGGCTCTTCTTTGGTGGCCCTCTCTGTGGCCGGTGGAGACGCCCGTTGAAAATGTCCACAGACTGGGAGGTTCTCCCGGTTCTGGGAGCAGGGCGGTCCGAGCCCTCAGACAAGCTCCATTTTAACTTTCACGACCTTGTGTCATACACAGGGCTCTCAGTTGTCCAGAAGAGTGACAGGCACCCGGCCTGGGTAAACTTAGGGTCAGCTCACTCCCCAGGGTATGCGGGGAGGGTGGGATGCTGGGGGCCTCGCCCACAGGTCTCCCCAGGCGCACCCTCAAGGAGGAGCTCCAGGCGGCCTGTTCTGAGCCAGATGCCTGTACTCCCGCCTGTAAGTAGCTCTGGTGAGGAGGGAGGTGTTGGCCATTCCTTCAGATTCCTGTGTGGAAGATGAAGAGGAAGAAACCCCCAACTTGGAGGGCCAGTGCTATTTCCAGAACGGGGGATGGATGGCCTGGACTGACCGGCCGTTACGTGTCCACAGGTCCAAGCCGGGAGGGCTCCCTGGAGGGCCGGTATCCGGGCTGCGGGCTCCCTGCTGGCTGCAGCTGTGAGTCGGGCGTGGCACTGGGAGAAGCCCCACCTGGCTCTCGCTGGGCGGGTCAGCTGCCGGGCTGCGGCTCTGGGCACCCCCCACACCACTCCCTTTCCTGAGGCAGCTTTCTGCAGCATGGAGCTGCCCTCCAGAAACAACGCATTTAAATTATTTTTCTTTTCCTAGTAGAGATGCTGACCCAGGGTCCGGGGCCTGGGTTAGCGGGTGTGTTCGGACCCCTGGGTCTCAGGTGGCCAGCACAGATGGCCTGTGGCCGTGCTTGGAGGCAGCTTCTGTGTTTTTCTCGTTCCCTGCCCGGCATTCCGGTCTTCCTCTCAGACAGCTGATATTTTGCCAATGAATGGTTACGTGTACAAAGTGGACTATTTCGGGGACTCTAGCGATGAATGCTTTTGCAGAGGGAAGCACAATCCTTTGACCGCGGAGCCCCGTTTTTGTCCCTTCTCCACCCTCCCCCGGGGAAGGGTATTGTAGTTCGTCAAGACGCCGTGAAGGACTTTTCAGGGGGCGGGGGCGATTCGAGGCGCCCTGGTGCGGCAGGAGCCCGTGATAACTCCAGCCATCGGTATTACTTTACGCCTCCGTTTTAAAATAGCTGCAGGGCTGCACCTGGAATGAAAATGAATTAAAAAGCAAATCACTGCGTGTAATTTAAATCGCGCCTCAGGGGTACGCTTGTCTTCCGGTGCCTTCACTCAGGCCCACGAGGTTTTTTTTTTTTTTTCCTTCCTTTCTTCCTGAAAGCTTCTCAGAACACCACTCACGCGAGCAGACGCAGAAGAGACGTTTTCATCTCCCTTCTCTGGTGTTTAAAAAAATATCATTCTGAAGGAACACTTATCTGTCTTCCCTAGTCATGTATCAGGGTGGGCCGTGAGCCGCTGACACACGCCGCCCGCCTGTCAGGGACAAGGGACCACAGCTGAGGAAGGCGTGGCCCCAGCATCCAGGAGCTTCCTAGAGAATTCGAAGGTAGAGGTGCTAACACACCCCAGGAACGAGAGGATTCCTGTGTGCCGCTCGCCACGGGAGGAGGGGACCCAGGACCCTTCCCGTGGGGACCCACCCAGGAGCAGGATCTTCCACGGAGAGGCAGCGTTTGCCAGCAGTGGAGGTGGGCAGGACGCCCCCGGCAGAGGGAACGGCATGCGTACGAGGGGGAAGGGCATGGCTCTGTGCAGAGGCGAGTGGAAGGCATGGAGAGATGGAGGGAGGTGGCAGGGGAGGCTGGCAGGCCCGGATCAGGAGGGAACTTGGGGGCCGCAGGGAACTATCGGGCTGTAGTAAGCAGGAGGGTGATGTGGAAAAAGTCTGCTTGTTTGAAGGACCGTTTTCCCAGGGGAGTAGCGTGTGTCGGAGGGTGTGCGAGGATGGCCCTGGAGACAAGGACACCCATCTGGGCGCCGTGCCAGTGGTCCAGGGAAGCAGTGAGAACGGTTTAACCTCGGCCAGGGCGCCGGAGGCGGAGGACGGATGGAGGGGAGATGTTGTTTAGAGGATACAACAGCAGGAGGTGCTCTCGACTCAGCTGGGGAGACCCGAGAACTAGGACAGCAGGTGCCAGGGAAGACGGGCTCTAACGATGGACATGGGTGGAAGGCCTGGAAAGGGCCCTCGGGTTGGGCCGTGGTGGGGCCTCGGCAGCCCTGGCCTGCGGGAGAATGGAGTTAAAGCATCAGCTGGGAGCGAAGCGAAGGGGAATGGAGGGAGAGGAGCTGGCCACGTGGGGCTGGAGAAAGGATAGGGACGGGAAGACTCAAAGTCCGTGTTCAACCGTGGGGAGTAAATGATAGAACCGAGCCACCCGCCTGTCGTCAGGGGGGCTTTCCTTTCTGGTCCCCTTCGGTCCTTATTCTCACTTCCTCTTCCTGAGGGCGAAAGGCAGTTTTGAAGATGCAGGGCCTCGTGTATCTGGAGTAGGGGAGAGCGATTGGGAAGAGTCGTCAGTTATCACTGTATTTGCAGTTCCGTTACAGAGCTCAATGGGTAGTTTTCCACACCAACCGAAGCCGTATCAGATCCGAGGTGTTGACAGAGTATGACCCCCCGGCGAGGAGCGTTAGTGAAGTTCAGATATACTTGCGACGGTCACTTCAGGCCCATATGCGACAGCCATCAAGGCACAGCCCCCGAAATAGATGCACGCTTGAACACGCAGGGATGGCAGACAGCAGACAATCTAAAAATGTTCTCATCGTTTGTTCTTCCTCCCCAACTGCATGGGAATGAGAAAGGAGAAAAGGAAATAATAATGATGAACTCAAATGAGCAAAACTTATTAAGTGCTCAGACAGTGCCAAGCACTGGGCTAACCTACTTTGTGAACTAACTTACACTTCTCATTTACTGCTTCCTACACCTGAAGAGGGAGGGACTCTTGTCCCCATCTTGGCATGGAAGAGCTTGGAGGCGCAGTGGCTGCACAGCTGGCCGAGTGGACGTCACGATCCCCGGACACAGGCACGCCTGACCGTGTGCGAGGGAGGAGCCAGGCTTGCATTCAGCTCTCTCCCTAATGCTTTGGGGCCTCGGCTTATTTATCAGCAAAAGGTGAAGCATGGTTCGAAATACTCCAAAATGCTCTTGGGCTATAAAATTCAACCAACTTCGTCTACCTGTGATAGTTTTTTGCCCCCGGCCCCAGGAATCCGGCAGCTGTGCCGTAGTGCAAACTAAGAGTGGCCCGTGAGGATGGAGATAAATAACCGTGCTGGTCTCTCAAACTGGAGAAGCAGGAGATGAATTTCAGAGCAGAAACGCCCGCTTCTGGGAAGTGCCCGCCTGGTCCTCTGGGATGCCCCAGCCGGTCTCCTTCTCCTTAAAGGTCCCCCATCCCGTCTTCTGCACCCATAGGTACCATGTACCCAGGTGGACTCTGAGTTGCTATTAATTTTGCATGTGTCTAGAAATCTTTTTTTTTTTCACCAGTCACCTTTTTATTTTTCATTTTTTCAATTCTGATGTCTTACTGCAAAGACAAATATCTGAAGCATTTGTCAACATTTCCCCTGTTTTTCCTGAGGCAGCCACCACATGCATTCTGTGACATTCTGCTTCTCGGCGCTCAGCTTTCCACTGGGGGTGGAGGACTGCATGGTGGTCGGTCGATGTCGATTTCTTCTTTACGGAAATACTTTTTTTTTCTGAGACCAGAATGATCTTGATATTGGAAAGTTTCTAGTGCTGGATCCTCTTTCTAAGTGTGGAAGGGCTTATCAGAAGCGCCCAAGCATGACCCCAAGTGTTGAGCTCAGAGGGACCCGATAGTAGGATACGATTATGGGAAGATGGTGGGCGTTGATCAGCTGAAGACAAGAGTCACGACTCAGCAGTAGACCTGCTACGGCCGCCCCTCTCATCCTCGGGGGTCGGCTCCCATGCCCCCAGCGGATGCCCGAGACCGTGCGTAGCACTGAACACTGGTCGGCTTCTTCCTCGTTGGCAGACACGGCCTCTTCAGTCATTTTATATTTTCCGGTCCGAACTGATTCCCCGCTCTGTGTAACCGTCCCCCACTTGCAATAAGCGGCTTGATGTCACCACGCCTTCCAGGGGGACCCTCGCTGAAGTCTTCGACGAGGCTCAAGGCTTTCTGACGCAGCATAGTGCCGTCGACTGGGACACGCTTTCTGTTCGTCTTCCACCCACAGATTTAATGCCTTTTTCTTCTTCTTCGATAAACATGTACCACGCACTGCGGCCATAACGTTTGCAGTTTGCAGTGCGACAGCAAAAATTTCTTTTTCCTTCTCTGGAATTTCACAGATAGAATTTGTTTTTTTTTTAACTTGGTCCCAGAAACCTTAGCATACATTTTTCTTTTTCTTATTAAGTGTAGAACTTTTACTTTTTTCACTTAAAGGAAGCATTTTACGGCTTCTCTTCAGCGTGTCTGAATCCCCAGCTTGCCTTCTCTACTGGTGCCTTGGGGCCATTAGCAAGTAAAATCAGGGTGACTCGAACGTGCGTGACACCACGGCGGTCGATCTGATGACCGAGACAGCTACCAAGTGACGTGATGGGCAGGGACCATGTGCAGCACAGAAACACTGGGCGACAGGGTGACTCAGGTTCCGGGTGGGACAGAGTGAGACAGGGCGAGATGTCACCAGGCCACTCAGGATGGTGCTCCATTTAGAACCCGTGGATTGTGTACTCCCGGAATTTTCCATCGAATATTGCCAGAGCACTGTTGACCGCGGGTAACTGAAATCGTGGAAAGCAAGGCCGCGGATAAAGGGGGGGACTACTCTATTGAGCTGGATCCGATTTCATTCAACCGGTTTGTATAGGGATTCCTGCCAAATGGTGCTGCGGTTTGCTGAGGTTTGGCGTGCCAGGCCCTGTGGGGAGCGCTTGCCCAGGGTGGTCCCACTAGGTCCCCGTGACAGATGAACACCATGAGGGGTCAAGGTCTCGTCAAGCTCAGCTGTTGGCGTGTGACTTGGGAGCGGAGCTCGTCTCCAGAGCTTAGAGATGTTCATTTTTCTGAGAATGCTCTTGTATAGATTTCCCCATGACTTTATCCAAACCCTCCTTAAATGTGCATTCTGTCTTTACTGCCTCTCGATGTCACCAGTTTTATTGTCGTTATTAGTGATTTCTTTCTAATTGCCTTCAGTCCGTCTGCTTTCAGATCTGAGGGGTGATGCCTCCGTCTGCTGTCCTGGAGTCTGGTTTATGAGCATTTTCAGTCCTCTCTGAGGCTTTGGAAACTTTGCCATTGTCTCCTGCTAACGTTTTTATCCGTCTTGCAGACTCCTGATTTCTTTAATTCGTCCTTACGAAGGAGACTTTTCTGTCTTTTGATGATTTCAGCGGCCTTTCTCTTGACCTTTTCTGATTCCATTATATCTTTACCAAGAATTGAAAGTGAAATGTTTGTCCTTGAATGTCACGGTCTCATTCCAAAGTTCCTTAGGACAGGATGATCTAAGGTATCACCAGGGGTCAGCGAGGTTTGTCAGACGAAGCAGTGACCAGCAAATGCCACTCTCTGCCCAAATCCAGTACGAAGAGTGAACCAGAGGGAGCATCGGCCACGCGGGTCTGGACCGGTCAGAGTTATCTCAGGGATGCCCAGGGTGCTTAGCAAGTGTGTAGTCGGAGGGACTGCGTGATATTTGTGCGGATTCAGGTAGGAGCCAGGCGGGTTAGCAGCAGTTCTGAGAGCAGAGTCTAGGGTCAGACAAGGAGAATGGATCACCTCCGAGGTAAGGAAAATGGGACTCATTTTGGGGGGGACCGGCTGTAAGAAAAAAGGTTAGGTCTGCCAGACTGGACAAGTACACGTGAAGCCTCTTTCCTGAGATGTGGCATGATGGCTTACAAGAGCCATGACGGTAACCACTGATGTGGTCCAGTATTGCCTGGAGATAGGAACGCTGGCCTCCCCAGCCCATTCCCAGCTGGGGTCATTGGGTGTCCACGTGGGCCCGCCCAGCCTCATGCTGGTCCTGGTCCTGGTCCTTGAGAGTGAGCAGAGCCTGAGTCGTCCCAGAGCTGTGCCCCGGACAGACGAGCACAGAGGATGAGTGACCGGAGCCGCCGTTCAGGAGAAGATCGTGGAAAGCTCTCAGAGTTTATTAGCATTCAGCTTGTCCTCAAATTACTCCATATTGAATGTGGCTTAAAATAATCAAGGCAACATTTGGGGACTGAGAATACCTTTAAAGTACCAGAACTTTCATTTTAACAAAATGTACCCTAATTTGAATTACAAATAATCGTAGGACATAGAGTTAGAGAGATTCTCGGAGATAATGTATTACATCTGACTGCAAGAAAGTCCTTGAGACGGCTGTCCGTTCCAATGACACGCTGTCCCCTTCCTGAGGACTGTCGGGAGAGCTTGCTTTGGGGTCTCGTCTCGGGAATAATTGTGCTTGTCTTCCATTTCATTTTCACAGTAACTCTTTGAAGTTGGTAAAACCACTGTTGTGGTTTTATAGCTGAACAAACAAAAACTCAAACTGTTTAATAAATTTGGCCAGGCAAACAAAGCTGTAAGCGGGGAGGAAATACGTCTGCCGAACCCAAACCCAGAAAGTCTTCTGACTTTGAGTACAAAACCCTTAACGTCTTAAATGAAGAAACACAGGCCCACACTAGGTGTGGTTTCTGTAACCCATGGTAACTGGCCTCTTGGCATTTCTCTTTCTATCACTGCGACCACCTCAATTCAGTTCTAGTTCTCCTGGTGTAAATTATTAAGGTATTTTTTCATCCCTGCACAGTTCTGCTCTCTCTCCAGCTCAGCCCGTCCCCTCCCTGCTTTCTCTCCACGAGTGTGAATACATGTGCAAATGTTATTGTGCCTCCTTATTTCCTTCAACCTGTCTGTCTTTCTTCCCTACTCCGTCCATTTGTCCACTCCCCTCCTGTTCTTTCTCTGTTCTTCCAACTTCTTTTTAAAATTTTCTCAGTAGTGTGAAGTGAATAATCCATCAGGTTTTCCTTTGTTGTTGCCCGCCTGAACGCTTGGAGGCAAATTAGTGTCTGTTTTTAGCAAATGAATAGAATTCTCGTTAACAAGTGGATATAGAACTCTACTGCATATTTGAAGATTACTCTTATTTATGGCTCCTTTTTCTAATATCTCGCCTTGTCTTCGTTTTTCCTGTTTTCTTTCTGATATATTGGTAACTTGTGGTGTCTCAGTAGGTTTTTCCTGTCCCTTCAATCAACCTTCAATCCTTCTTGGAATGAGACAGGGTGTAAGTAAGTGAAAAGCAGACTAGTAGCCCCTCTCTCTCAAACTATGGAAACGAGGTTACCCAGCACCCTCTCTGAACTCCAGTGACTTCCAGGAATTAACAGATTCTCTTCTAAATACTCACAAGCCACCAGTTCAATAATTAATGCCACTTGGGCATCAGCTGGGGGCTTCGGAGGGACTGCTTTCCTCTCCCTCCCACCAATCTGGCCAACATTTGCTCCGCTCCAGTCAACTGGCATCTTTAAAACATCCCCAGATACTCAGCCGTGAGCCACACCTTCAGTTCTGGGCCTGAATCCTTGAACTCATTTAAGGAAGCCAACTGTTCTCTCATTCTCTTTTCACCCTCCGACGCTTCCCGTACTACTTCATGACGCTCCCATTCCCTTCCTCACGCCCAAGGTCATTTTTCTAAGGAAAGGCAAATAAGATCGGCGTTTCGCCTCCTCCTTTGCCATCTGTGAGCATTCAGTTATCCTCGCTGAGTGGTGGATTCATCTACTCCTGGTCGTTTCTCTCCCTAATGTAGCTCCAAAGCTCTTTGAAGGATTGTCTAGAACCGTTTGAGCCTCCGGCCACGCTGACAGGTGCTCCCAGGGCCCTCGCCGCAGGGCGTGGGCACCCCAGGGTGGGGCCCCAGCTCCCCACGTTTGTCTCTTCTTCACTGCTCAGGCTCAGGTGGATGGCCATCAGGGTGCCCACGAGGTCGTCTTTAGATGTCCTCCATTCTTTCTTCTCGGGGATCATTTGTGATTGCTCAGCTGAGATTTTGCTTTCATGGTGTTTCTTGCGTGATCTTGCCAGGGAATCCCACCCACTGTCCTCACCGCTAAGGTGGTCAGCCCACTTTTCTAGAGTGCAGGTGCCTGCCCAGCGCCAGACCCTCCACTAACCAACCTTTATCCCTCGTCTGCAGCAGCTTTGGTTTCACTCGCCGGCTCCTTCCGTCTACAAAGCTGAGCAGAGCTTCCTCGTCCAGAGGGGGTTGGGGTGGGGAAGACATAAATGAAAGGGAAGAGGAAACGGTAGGAAGAAGCCTTCTTTGATTTCCCTTTGCCTTCCAGCAGCTGTCTTCGCTGCCTCCTCCCGGGTTCGTGCCTGCATTCCTTGCCTCCTGCCTCCCCATCATTTGCTCTCATCTCCTCTTTCCTTGGTCCTTTGCCGACTTGTGGGCTCCTGGTGCCTTTGAAGCTCTGAGCTCCGGTGCGGTTCTTCCACAGAGCAGCCCCCGGCCAGGCAGCAGATGCCACACGCCACATGCCAGCGCCGCCCCCCCGCCGTGCGCCGGCCGACGTGGTCCCTGGCGCAGCCCCCTTTCGTTGCTTGCCGGGCATCTTGCTCCCTGGCCTTTTCTGACCTGGCTGCTGACCAAGCTCTTCTTCGGCCTTTTCTCCTCACCTCCCCATCTGACTGACAGGTTCTTGCCCCTCTGGGCTGAAACCTTGACTATTCTTCCACTTTTGTTTTTGTCTCTTTCCCAGTCAGGCCCAGCCTTGAAAATTCCATCTCCTGACCGGGGCTGACGCCCACCCAGCTCTTCCTTCCCCTGTGCTGAGCCCTCCTTGCACACGCCCTCCATTGGCTTAGAAATCATCAGCCGCTCGTGTTACACAGAGGACCGAGTCCGCAGTCTTTAGTCGTGGGCTCTGGGTGCGGCTCCCGTGCCTTTTCCCAGGCCTGGGGAGAGGGGCAATGGGGTCGAAAGAGCACAAGGCCCAGTCAGGGTGTCTGTATACCAGTCCTGGCCCTGTCATTGTCCTAGAAGCTAGATGCCCTTATGCAGGTCACTTAGTGTCCATCGTATCGACCTACAGGTTTATTGAGAAAAGTGTGTGAAAGCCGTCAGCTCAGTGCCTGGCACATAGGAAAATGTTAGCCGTTATCATCGTCATGGACTTTGGGGTGCAGTCCCAGAGCCCAGGCCACCGGGTTAGACTCAGACGGAGATGCACCGGGGCACGGGGCATTCAGGGGACTCCAGCCCCAGGAGGGGCCTGGATCCAGCCTGCACAGGGCAGGGGGCTCGTCTCTGCTCTTCCGTTTGTCTGCTGCGTTCCGCTTCAGCAGACTGCCTCCCCACTGTTTATTTTTTGTTCTTTGGAGCAGATGGTCTCCCCATAGCACCTGAGTTTCCACCTATAAAGCAGCAAATCAGCAGAGATTCCAGATTCCAGGTTTCTGGGAGAAAGCTTACGTTTGGGTCAGCTTGGGTCATGTGTTCACCCCAGTCCAGACAGCTGTGCAGTGACGGGGGGTGGGTGGTACTTAGATCGGGCGCAGGTGGCCAAGGCTGTGCTCTGAGAGGACGGGGGTGGCTCACTGACACCTGGAAGGTGTGCAAGCTCAGTGCGCACTGTGTCCGTCTAGGAACTAACTCTCTGTGGGCCAGAGGCCGTGTCAGACTGTGCGTGTTCACGTCTGGTTCTCAGACCACTGCCCCGGCTTTGTGCGTCTGTCCTACACACACACGTGCACACACACACACACATACACACACACACTCTCACACACACACGCTCACACACACTCACATACACATGCTCACACACACACACGCACACACACTCACTCTCACACACATTCCCATACACACACTCACTCTCACACTCACACACTCCTCTCTCTCTCCTCCATCACTTTCTCTAAGTCGGCTCTCATCAGGGTCCTGTGCAGGCTTCTCTGATGCCCTCATCCTACACCTGCCCTTCTGCCTCTCCCTGTCACCGATCAGGTGCCCTCAGGAGGGACTGACCCCCTGGGCACACTGTAAGCTCCTGGAGGCAAGAGCATACCTGGTTTCCGTTCGTAGATGCTGGCCGAGTGCCGACCACGTCCCCTGTGCTCAGTGTCCCCTTCCCGAGCTGTCACACGTCCTGAGACAAAGTGCCACTTACTCGGGAGATACCTGCCACTTACGCTTCGCCATCTGGATCTGCCCTCACGGTCAGAACCGTGCCAGGAAGAGCAGTTTCCCTAATCGCTTTTTCTGCCTTCCGAGAGGGAAGACTTGTCGGCGGGGCGAGGCAGGGATCCGTCTGGTGTCCGCGTGTCTTAGACGCGGGCTTCCGGGAGCTCGCAGGTGTCGGCATCGGACTCCCGCTATCGCGGCCGTAGCTGGGTTCTGAGCCAGTTCATCGGGTGCTTTGGGAAGGCAGCGTCTCCCGCAGCTGCAGGAGTGTTCTGAACTGTGTTGCCTCCACCACAGAGGCTTCTGGTCGTCTCTCCTATTTTAGGAGACCCTCCGGGAAATCTCTTTATGATTCCGAGGCCTTCCGACATCACCACGTGGCAGCTTTTTCCTTCTCGTGAGAAGCAGCTGGAACGGGCAGACCGTGTCTGTTGTCTGTCACTCTCAAGTAGGTTAGAGCGGGATGCGTGCCCCCGTTACAGGGAGGGGAGCCGGGCAGCGCCCCGAGGAGCGAGGAGGCTCTGTGACGGCTTCCAGGTCCCTTCAGCAACGCTGTCGAGTCATCGTGCCGCTTCCTTTCTGTGTTTCCACCGTAAAACGCACGGGCAGCCATGCCACTTCCCGCCCAGAATGAGGTTAGGGCACTGACGTCTAGGGCTGACGATTTCTGCCCCAAGGAAAGAGACAAGAAGAGGTGAGAGGACCTTATTCTGTGGTCAGCCGCACCCCAGTCCCCACAGCAGGGACCCTGTGCCTGGCACTGTACAGGCCACTGAGCAGTCTCACCTTCAGCTAGCGGGAGGTTTGGGGACCCTGGGCCAAGCTTCCCCTTCTGCGGTGCTGAGATTTCCATCTTATCATAAAAAAAAAAAAAACCGTCTCGTCCCGCCCACGCTGGGGCCCCCTCCTTTTGCGTTCGCTTGTGTGTCCACCCTGGAATTCTGTACACCTTGCTTCATGCATCTCCTAGAGATAATTGTTTTTTGCAAATATTAAAACCCTGCTGGGTCTTTCTCCCTCCATTACTGGCTCCTTGTCATTCATCTTAGATGCACGTCTTTGCTTGTTTTGTCATGTTTCGGCCACCCTGCGCCTCTCAGGAAGGGGGCTCTGAGCCCCAGGCTATTGTACCTGTCCCCCGCCCCCACCCCCCAGCCACCAACGTGCTTCCTTCCACCGATGCGAGATTTTACTGAACGCTCCGTGGAGCACAGAAGGGCACTGCTCTTGTTTAGAAGATCTGGAACATTTATGCATATGGAATATCACGAAGTTATTGGATTTCTCCTTCTCCTTTCTGATTGTGTCATATTCTTTGACATTATTTCCTCTTATCTTTTGGGTTCTATTCTGATGTCTCAGAACTATCTTTTCATTTTCATCTTGCCATCTTGTCTAGAAGCCCTTTATCTCGTCTAATAAACCAGACAGGGAAGAATCGCCTTTCATCTCTGGGCGCAGAGGCGTGAGCTCACCCTTGTACGCTCACACCCTTGGGCAGGACCGCGAGTGGGGGCGGCCAGCACAGGCCCAGACATCGCTGACCGGGTGGCCGTGTTCTCACGTCACGAAGGAGCCAATATCCTCCCTGGCCTCTTCCCCATCGGTCACCTCTAAATGCCCCTCTGCCCGCTCGCATTTCATTTCAGATCTCCTTTCATTAAGTTCCCTCGCCCCCGCCCTGGGGAAGGGTCGAGCCTGCAGCAGTCCTGAGGTCGCCAAGCCTGTGGCAACAGGGGCCCGTCAAATAAAAACATAACAGAGGCTGGGGCCACCTCGGTCCCACAGAGGGTTTATCTTCAGAGGCAAGAATCCGGGAGTGAATTAAACTTGAAATGGCCTCGGAGATCTAGACGGAAGCTCATGCCCTCCGTGGACTTGACCGTGGCCTGTCTGTCGTGTTGGGGACCCCCGGAAGCGCCCTGGCCCGGGGCCCCGCTTCTCCTAGCAGAGCCGTATGTGAGTGTCTTCCAGGTTTTCACTTGCTTCCTTCCATCCCCTTCTTCCTCCCCAGGGACCCTGGCATTTCCAATAATCTGCTCCACTGCTAAGACTCCTGACTGCTTTGGGCTTTTAAATTTTTTTGTTTTTCCTGGAGAGGAAAAAAAAAAAACCCTGGCTTTGGAGATGGAAGTGCTAAGGATGGAAGTGCCAGCAGCTGCCTGTTCAGCCCTGTTGTTATGGGGGTGAAGTGGGGTGCAGGCGGTGGGGTGCAGGCAGGGGAAGCAAAAGGGAAGAGGAGGAGGTGAGGCGAGTTACATGGGCTTTGCTGGACTCGGTCGGGCTCCAGCCGAACCTTCGTTCACCAAGAACTAACTGCTGATGTCGTGTTGCGTCACGGACAGTGAAGGTTCTTTTTTGCCTCTTTACTTCGCTCTCAGGAGAGCAAAAAAGGGCGTCTTATTTGTTAACAGCAGCAGGGTTTTAAGTATAATGCCCGTCGGGGTTACGCACCTGCGGCTAGCTCCCTGCCCGGCATGCGGAGAGCGACCAGGAAGTCTTCGTGATCCCGCAGCAACAGCCAGCATCTCTCTCTCTCCCTCACGGACGCTGCAAGTCCGAGAGAGTGTAAGGCTGTCACGATGGGGTTTCTTCCCTGGCATTTTGATTTGTGAGGTCGCGTTTTTCTGCGCGACATTCCCCCCCACCCCCGAACATCAGAGGGTCAGAGGTCAGTGCAGGAGGCGGCCTGGCCAAGGGAGGGTGGAGACCTGGCGTCAGGAGCCTGTGTCTGAGTTTGCCGCTTGGTGGTTGAGGGTGCGTTTGTTTCTGTCACCTGTGGGCGATGGTTCTTGCCCACCCCCCCTGGGCGGGGTAAAGAAAACGCAGTAGAGAGGAGTGATCAGGAAACAGTAGCAGTGATTCACAAACTGTAATTACAATGATTACCGATAATGAAGGCGTGGTCCATGATGTCCTAGTGCCCCCCACCCCCACCCCCGCACCCTGCTGATCTCAAATCCAGAAACCGGGGCTCAGCCCTTGCGAGGGGACTCGTTCATGTCCTTTACCCTGAGGCTCAAGGCCTCAGGGCCAGAGCAGCAGCAGGCGCCCACGTCTCCGACAGGCTTCGGTGCTGGCGTGTGGCACGTCGTCCTGTAGCAACACGTGTAACACAGAGAAAGAGGCAGTCGGAAGAGACCCACTGAGGCTCAGGGCGGCCCGTTCTCTTCTCTCCCATCATAGCTTTCAAAAAATGTCAACTAAACAAAGACTCCCGGTTAAATCCTGGGGAGTGGGGACAATGAGCTGAGTCCAGTGTGTTCCTTCTCTACAGACCCGTACCCTCAGCTCCCGGCCTGGCCCCAGCTTGGTTCTCAGGGCGACAGAAGTATTCAAACCCCTCGCCCCCTGCGGTCCAGAGTCCATGGCGGGATACAGAGGAGACACGGGAGAAGATGCTTTATCCATTACCCTCCTTTTACCCCGCAGATAACTGTAGAGAACCTCTTGTAGACCCCCCACGCTGTCCGCCTTGCTGTGTGGCGGGACGGTCACCTGGGAACAGACAGCAGCCAAGCAGGGGCCCTTTCCCATCTAATGCATCTCGATGGCATTCTGCTCGCTCATGTCACGTGGCCATTTTGATGCCGTTAGGTAGAGGGACCACTGGGGGCCTGCTGTCCCTGACGCAGGGCCGGGTGACATGGTGAGCAATGTCCTTCCCCTTAGTGGAGCCCCAGAGCCGGAAGGCGCTGCCTGCGTGGGGCCCCACTTCTGATACGAGGGGCGTCTGCGCCTGGGCACTGGCTGTGCGACTGCAGGTGGCCGAAGGAGGATCTGGATTCTGGAGTCGAAACACACACGGGGCGTGAGGGCCTCTGAGGACGGGGGGTGCGAGAGACCCGGGTCTCTGTGGGGGCGGATCTCGGGTTGCCCTCCAGCGCAGTCACGGGAGTTACACTTAGGTGTTCAGCTCGGGATGGTGCAGACAGGTGAGGGCACAGGCTCTGCTCGGGAGGGCACGGCCGCGAGAACGGGCACCCCCACCCAGGAGCCTCAGATGGAGCAGGCGCCGTCCTGGTGTCACATCTGTAGGCCTGTCTGGGCAGTGACTGTCACGTGGCCTGCTGTGATGCTCTCCCCGGGGCGGGGGGTCTGGCCCCCTTGTTTGTGAGCACATTCAGCTCAGGCTCTGGTGGACCCCAGATGCCCACGGATTCATGGGAGGACTAAGAAGTGTTTGGAAGAGAAGCTACCCGTCGTCGCACGCTGGTTGGTGAACAGGGAGAGTCTTTTGTCAGCAAACAGGCTTGGCCTCGCTTTTGGTTTCTGCAGGGGGCCGGTTCCTCTGCTCATGCACGTTATTGCATGTCAGGAGAGGCAGTTCACCAAGCACACGGCCATGATCAGGGAATGAAATTAGAGCGGATATCTCGGCTGCCAAGCCGGAGGCCCGCGGGCAGGGCAGAGAGGGAATACCAGCGCCCAAGAGCAGCTAACCTCTGCCCCGCATCTCCAGGAAGCCGAAGAGGGTCCGGCCTCACTCAGCCCTGTCACATCAACCTCCGGACGCTCGTGGCGGCTGCTGTCCATTCCCGCTCACCTCCCGGCCGGGCGTCTGCAGCTGACAGTGGCGCACGCGTCTCTCCTCGTTGAGGTTTCCAAAGACGTAGAAAGAAATGAAATGCAGCAAAGCCCTAGACAACAGCACTGGAGCCAGAGGGGAAGGGATGCTTTCGGCTCTGTCTTCAGGGGCGAGGGACTGGGGGAGGAGGATCAATCGTTTCCCACGTGGACGCAGCGTTCACGGCAAGCCTGCCGCGTGCCGGCACGGCGCTGTGACAGGGATGCAGAGAGAGGTGAAGGAGACCATCTCTGCGCTCAGGGGGCCCGGGCCCCGCCCGAGGGAGCTGGCGGAGGCGCCGGCTTGCGGATGGCGCCCAGACTCCATAGAAGAGACTCTGCAGGACCCGGGCTTCTGGCAGACGTCTCTTTAAGAAGCTTTTGATTCTGAGATAATTTTAGAGAAAGATCTCGTATGCCTTTCACCCAGTTTCCCCGATGGTGACGTCTTGTGTCCCTTCTTTTCTCTTCACTGCATCTTTACCTCACCCCACAGGCTCGTCATGCTCTAGGGTCTCTCCAGGCATGAAACAGAGTCATTCATGTTTCGCTGGCGACTGGCATGCTTGGGGCATTGTCCTGGGGAGAGAAAGCTGACCTCTTACTGGGGTGCCACAGTATGAATCGCTGGCTCAGAAGGCATCCCAGTAATTGATATGACTGAGTGTCTGCCACGGGCTGCCTATGTGCTGCCAGATCTTAGCCTCACAAGTCTGTGCAGTGGGTGCTGTGACTCAGGTGACACAGATGTTAAGGAGCAGAGCCAGGACCGTCTGCCTCTGGGCCCTTGCCCCTCACCGCTGCTGAGCAAAAGACAGACAGGATACCGGTGCCCTGTTAGGAGCCCAGGGAACGCCGTGGAGCAACTTTGGGGGGCAGGGGTCTCGGATGCTCCTCAAAGCACAGGGCTCATTCCCCACCACTACCTGCCGTCCACTTCTGAACCCGAGGCTGGGCCTGACTTTCTTTGTGAAACGTCACTTCAAGACTCTAAAGAACAGCGGAGTGCTAAGGAGGGACCCAGAGTCACAGTGCGTGCAGACTAAAATCGAGTAGACTTTTCTAGTTTATTTTTAAGCTTCTTGAATGTACATCATTGAGTCCTCAACAGTTCCCATCTCAGTAATGTGAGATCAATGGGAATCGCGACTGGGACGCAGTAAGTGTGTCCTGTCCTGTCGGAGGCGAAATTTCTGTAAACAAGTAAAATACGTTGAAGAGAGAACCGGGTTCTTTCCAGCATTTGAGCAACGTTTATTTGCAGCTGCATAAACCACGGACCGATTTCAAGAGCATTTTTTTTTCCCCGCCCGTAAAGGAGAGTTAGCAGAGTGGCTGTGGTTGGCACAGCGGCGGCAGTAGAGTTGGGAGTGACATGGAGAGAGAGCTCGTTCACAGGCCGGGCCAGCCACGCTCCTCTCAGCCGCCTTCCGGCCCACCTTGCTTGCACACCTGCCCGGGTCTGGCAGGAGCAGGTGGGCTTCGTCTGCAGGAGATGGGGCTCCGAAGCTCTTCTGGGAGGGGCGGACGAGAGGGGTGCCATTGGAAAAGACCTAATTTGGGGAATATAGGAGCCTCCTGCTGTGGGGGGAGAGAAGCTAGGGTGGTGTTTGAGAGGGCGAGGGGCCTATCCACGGCATCTTTCCTCTTAGAGAGCAGGCCGGTCTCCTGTCATTCAAACACGGCCCGTCCTGTGGACAGATCCCCACAATGCTGCTCTTTGCACCCGGCGCAGCCCCTGAGGTGGAGCTGAAGCGCCATGTTCCAGGTGCTCGGGCCTCCCTCAGGGGTGTTTGGGGGTCCCCCTTCCCCAGGACTTCCCTGGCCGGGCCTGGGTCCTTCCTTCCTGGTGTTTTTTTTTTTTTTTTCCCTCCTCGATGCTCCCTAACCTCCTGCTCGAAGCAGGACTGGAAGGCCCCCCACGGGCTCCTTTCGGTTCCCTGCGGAAGGCAGGGGGGGAGGTGTCCTCTCTTCTGTCCCTTCTTCCTGGCGGCACTTCTGGAGGTCAGAAGTCTGGAATTCCTGTGGCAGATGTGCGTGGTCCACAGAGTGGCTTCGTTCATTTTTAAATTCATTGTCGTCATCGGACAGGACTCTGATTCAGTTGCTGCCATTACCCGCCTCACCTGGCAGCATCGGTGGCTGCCGCCTCCTTCCTAAACCAGGAGCGAGGCCGTGGTCCCGCTGGGGTCTGTTCAGCCACCGTCAGGGCACGTCCTCAGGGGACCGGCGAGCCCGTGACGAAGCCGTGGGGACCCTCAGTTAGAATGACCGTTACTTTCGGCAGAGCTGTGGGTGCGGGAGAAACGGCTGAGAAGCAGCGAGGGCAGGAGGGCTGCGCGTCCGGTCAGCTCGATGGCGGTCCGGGCGCCTGTGTGTCCCCACGCGCCCCTCCTCGCTGATGAAATGTCGGAGGAGAGTGAGAACGCTCCGTCCTTCTGTCCAGAAGCGTGGATGCCGTCTTCAGCTTCTCCTTGCATCTCTTAGTTTCTTGGACCACTCACCATTTTTGGCTCCTTCCAGTGTCGGATGTTAGGTGACAACCTGTCGGTGGTGGGGAAAAGCTAACAGTTACAGGGGTGCCGACCCGCCCGGGAGGGCCCGGAGTTCAGTGTTCCATCCGGCTAGCGTTCCTCGCTGTCCCTGCCATTCCCGTCCCTTACCACACCCCACCCCTGTTCTTCTTTCGTCTTTTCTCTATTTATCCTTCTCCTTAATTTTATGTTTTCCCCACCCCACGGTCTTACCTTCTATTGTATTTCTGGGTTCCAGAACATTCCTCAGCTGGCCTTCTGCCTCTGCCTCAGCTCCCCTCCCCATCTCTCGCTGGCTCCGTGTCCTGCCCTCCCAGTCTCTGCAAGGCGCACCTCAGCTGTGGAGGAGCGCCTGCTTCACCACGCACGCAAAGCCTCGTTCCAGATCCTTCAGCGTTTGGCAGCGCCCACTCTGAAATCTGGACTCATCCGAGTAAATCCTCAGCAAACGAGGAAGTGAGCTTCTACCTGGAAGGTCTGGTGGCATTTGGAAGAAATTGGGATTTAATTAGCGTTTCCTTTTCTGCCTCTGTCACATTTGCGGGGTTGTGTGGGTACCCTCCGGTGACTAATTACATGAAGCTTCTCCTCTTCGTTAAAATCTAATACACACACACACACACACACACACACACACACACACACACACACACACTATATATATAAATTTGAAACTGGTTCTCTTGCCAAAAGCGAGATTCTTAATTTGAACAGGGACTTATTTTTCTTCTCTTTGAGAAGATGGTAGTTTCATGAATTTATGTTTCACCGATGGATGGGTGGGTGGGTGATATTTGTAATTTTTTTTTTTTTTGCCTCTTACAGGAGATAGCAATGAGTCATCTAAATCAGCAGTACTTTCTCTTCTTTTTGCTTGGGTCCAGAAAGGTTGCCATGAAAAAAAAGAAAAAAGGCGGGGGACTTATGTCTAGATCGTTGCTTTCGTGCTGTTTTCCAGCCCCCAGCTAAGTGTTTTGAATCATCCCAAGAGCCGTGATCGGTGGGTGTGTGTAAATGTTAGAAGCAGCCCCACGCCTTGCTCTGTGGGAAGTGTTAGCCCCTTTTTTCCTGGGGTACGTGGGACCAGTGTGTGTTCTCAGATGTCCCCCAAATCCAGCCACCACTGAGTTCGCTGTAAACACCACCCAGAAGGAGCATTTGAGGGGTCACCAAAAAAGAGCCCTGAGCTGGAGGAAAATGAGCCAGTTGACATTCATAGGACTCCTAGGTCCAAGGCCGTGATTACAGTGTCCTGTTTTTTAGATGAAGAAGCCGAGGCTGGGTCCAGTTCAAAGTCAAGGCAGGCATGCTTGCCCAGGGCTGAGTGGGGAGGCGAGTGGCGAGCGAGCGTTGCATGGCGGTGGAGTTTCAGTCTGGGAAGATGAGAAAGCTCGGGAGATGGGTGGTGGTGTCGGCTGCACAGCGGTGTGAATGTGCTGAATGCCGCTGAGCTGTGCACTTAAAGATGGTCAAATGTTACGTCTGTTTTACACCGTGGGAAGGAGCTAAGTTCCATAATTGCTCGTCGTTAACTAAAAACCAGAAAAATTCAGATGAGTAGGTTTTTAAATGCAATGGAATATCATTTGGCCTTGAAAAGGAAAGCAGTGTTGACACAGGCTACAGCGTGGATGGACCTCAAAGACACCAGTCAAGTGAAGTAAGCCAGTTACGAAGGACCACGGTTTCCCTTAGATGAGGATTCTAGAATAGTCCATCCAGTTCGTAGAGACCGAAAGCAGAATGGCAGCTGCCAGGGGCTGGACGGTGAGGGGAAAGGGGGATCGTTGGATGGAATTTCGGTTTGGGAAGCTGGACAGTTCGGCAGAAGGATGGGGCGATGGTTGCCTAGCAGTGCCAACGGACTCAATGCCACGAAACCGTACACTTAAAAATGATTAAAACGGTAACTTTTATAATTTTTATTTTTATCGTGCACATACAAAAGTCTTGGCAGGCTGCATGGCACATCAGGGATGCTCGCCGGCTGTCCCAGCCCAGTGCTCCTTTGATTAGTGCTAACTTCGTGCTCAGGGACATTGGGCACATAGGAACCAGAAAAGGTTCGCCCTGACCCGACGGATGCCCACCATCCCCGCACGGCAGAGAGCAAGGGGCAGCCTGACAGGGACTCGTCCTCTGGGCGCAGAGACGCAAACACAAATGCCAGCTGGGAAAGGGGATTAATGATTCCCGCGCTCTGAGGGGAAGAAAATGCTGTGAGCGCTAGCGTGGCTTCCTGCACAAGGTCCATTAATTCACGTATAGAAGGTCCAGGGGGCGAAAAGTTGCCTTCATTATGTCTTGGGTAATTTGGCCGTTTAAATGGCTAACCAATTTGCAGCTGGGATCTTCCTCGAGGTGGTGCATCTTTCTTCCGTGCTCTTGCCTCCCACCAGCAGCCGGGCTTTGCGAAGACGGTCGTCTGTCTTTGCCCATCGCCACCCCTCCTCTTCGTCAGTCATGTGACCTTTCAGTTTTTCTCTGGCATCGGAAATGTGTCTGGAGGGAATTAGCGCCTGTGTTAGCAGGATCCTTGTAGCCTCCAGAAGGTACAAGGTCACACACCGTGTTCGCAGCGTCTTCCATGAATAGCTGGAATGGGCGAGGATCGGAGAGTTGTACTTCAATTAAGGGGAGATTCAGAATCTCCACGTCCCGCCCCTGTGAGAAGCCTGCTGGCGGGGGGCTCGGTTCACAAGCACAGCCAATGCCCTGCTGTCCGGGCAGGACCCTCCCCGCGCCGAGATGGTCTCCCCACACCCGATCAGCTGTGTGTCTGGGCCCTGCCACAGGCGTCACCCGCGACCCCGAGGGGCACTCAGCGATGCCTCGGCAAGCCCCAGGTTGCCCTTGCTGACACTCTCCCTGGGATGCAAGATGTGCCCCCGGCCTTCGGTGGAGAGAGAGCTTTCGGATCCATAATTCCCGCCTTTTGCCTCCACCAGTCCCCATTGCCTGATGGGGACAGAGACTCTGACAGTCTCAGCGTTGAGAAGATGTCATGTGCTTCCCAAAGCAGGGAGGAGAAAAGGAACAAAGACTATTTATTGGCGAGGTCTCCTCTGATTAGTAGAGAAAAGCCACTGTCTACTACTGATGGGTCCCTACGCTGAGCACACCGAACATGCTTCTCCATTTAAGCCTTCACAGTGACACTGAGAGTCTGGTTCTCACGGTCTCCGTGTTACGGGTAATAGAAACGGGGCCCACAGAAGCTCGGTGACTCGTCTCCAATCCCACAGCCAACCAGCAGTAGAAACAAGGTTGCATCTGGGTTTTTAGGTTCGAATTTTTCCATTCTCCCAGCAGCGCCATGGCTGCTCGGGGACCGGTGTTCACTGAGTGGGGGAGGGGTCTAAATATCTGGGGCTCGAGGGGACCGCGTTAGTCCTCGGTGCTGCTGAGCGCCATCCTGTGGCCGCCCATCCGTTCCGGTTTTTAAAGCGCCCCCCGCTTCTCCTGTGGTCCTCCCACCTGCGCGGGTCGTGCACGTCCCGTGGGTGCCGGTGCTGGGAGCCGGGGGCGGACGGGGGCGGGAAGAGAGACGGGGGCAGGTGGGCAGAACTGCCATGGGATGAGGCAGTTCTGTGCTCCTTGGAGCAAAGGGCAGTGCATTTGCTCCACGGGTCTGTGCAGCGCCCCTCATCCCCCAAATTCCTCCTCCCACCTCCCCCCCACCCGGTGTGGATGTCCCCAAGACAAGGTTCCATTCTGAGCCGTCTTCTCCTGTGCAGTGTCTTCTCCAGGGCTCTCAGCCACTGCTTGGCCTCTGCCACCAATGACAACCACTGTCACCACCCGCATCTGAGTGATTCTCAGTGCCGCCCAACCTCTGTTCTGCCCCCACCTCCCTACTGGGCACTTTCCCCGGGGGCTGCTCCGGCATCTCCATGCAACATGCTTTCACCTCATCCCCCTTCCCACCCCCCTCTAGCACCCCCTCCCCATTTGGTCACCTTGTGGCATCACATCTCTAGTCACCCCCTAGTCCCAGTCCTCATCACCGCCTTCTCTCCACGCCTGACTGGTTGCCGAGTCCTGTGACTGCTGCCTTCCCGACGTCTCTAGCACCCTTCCCTGCCGTCTGTGGGTTCAGCACCTGTTCCCGCACTCCGCCTGGGGCCCGGCTCTCTCCACGCCGCACGCACCACCTGGCGCGGCTTCTCGTGGACTTTTTCACCCAATGATAAAAATAACTTCTTCTATCCAGTGTTCCTTTCTTCTATTTCTTTCCACTCCACGCCGTCCTATCCTGTGGCCAGGTTAATAGTCCCAAATTAAAACTCAGGACAGACACACCAGCTCTGTCGAAAATATTTTACGGTCCCTAGCGTCTTGGGCTTTTTAGACTGTGATCCTAAATAACTGCTCCCGTCTCGTGTTCCGCCATCACTGCCCAACACCAAAAACAGGAGGGGCAGCAATAGCCGTCGTCGTCCTAATAGCAGCAGTAAAGCAGCAGCGATCGGGGGAGCGGCTGATGGTCAGGGAGCGTTTTCCGTGCGCCCAGCACTGTTCTAAGTGCTTTGTAGACTTAACTCACTTAGTCCGCATCACCCACCGCCCAGCGAGCAGGTCCTG
This sequence comes from Macroglossus sobrinus, assembly GCA_004027375.1. NCBI lineage: Eukaryota > Metazoa > Chordata > Mammalia > Chiroptera > Pteropodidae > Macroglossus > Macroglossus sobrinus. The sequence goes on from PVKZ01005184.1 coordinate 22,204, forward strand.
TCACTCGATCTAGTAAACGCATCACCTGCTATTGCAGGTCATGCCCTGTCCTGTTGCCCTCATGTACCATTTCTCCCACCGTCATGCCGGGCAAGACTGTTCTCCCTTTTTATCTCTCCAGGTCTCAATCTTACCTATTTCTTGAGGGTTTTGTAGGTGCCCTGTCCTCCCGGTGCGGTCGCATTAGACGGGCCCTTTTCATTTCTGCTCCTCTCTCTTTGTGCTCACCTCCTGCCTGGTGTCGTGGCACGTGTGGATGTGGGTTACGGTATCCGGTTCCTTAGAGGACTCTCGGGGTCAGGGACTTGCTCCTCCAGACGGGTATCCTCTGCAGCATCCAGCAAGCACTTTACACGTAGTAGGTGCTCAGTCTACTGAACCAAAGTGCATCGGGATGAATTTACATTCCAGATTCCTTGGTCGCGTTTGATGTCTCATCTTGGTTGTGTTTGATGTCTCGTCTCTTCTAGCTGAAAGGCCAGATAAGCACACCAAATCGGGCAGAATGAAGATGGCAAGCATGAGCAAGAGGTAGAATCCCCTTTCATTTGCTCATCGCTATTCAATAATGATCTTTGCTGTTTAAACGAAGCATGTGGGGAGGGCCTTCGTGGATGGGTGTCCTTTGCTTCAGGGGAAGGAGAGGGTGGATGCGTGTTTGGCTGTGTCCGTAACACTAGGGGAGCTGAAGGTACAGGTTCATGCTATGAGTGGCAGGAAGGAACTTCTGTGTCTAGAAGGAGTGTCCCCAGTGTGATATGAGCATGTCTCTCTTATGCTATCTTTAATGAGTTTTGAAAAACTGAACGTTATTAGTATAATTCATTCTTGCGAGTTTCTTGGTATGGCCAGCTTCAGCTAGGAAGAGGTAACAGGCAGGAGGACGTGGGGTGGCCGTGACCCTGAATGCCTGTTGTATTTCTGGTCTCTGCGGTCTCTGTAATTCAGCCTGTTCCAGTGTGCTTGCCTTCCTCCACGAGTCTCATCTTTCTTACGCTCTACTCTCTTTGAGCCACCCCTCTGTTTAATAAACCACAGTGACGCCAGGTCCCGGTTTTCCCAGAGTAAACCGTATTCATGCTGCTTAGCCTTCAAGCCATAGATCGACTCTGCCTCTTCCAGGAAGTTTTCCTGTATTTCCTGAATCTACACTAATGCCTCCCCCTCTTTTTTCAAACTTCTACGGAACATACGGCCTGTACCACACAATTTAGCACTTAATTATATTCCCATATTTGGTACTCATTGTTTATTGGGTTGTGTCATCCAGATGAATCGGGGTCTTCTTGAGGGTAAGGGCTTCATTATGTCTTCTTTTTTTGACTCAAAAACTCTTCGTACCATGTTAAATGTACAAATACAGATCTGTTGCCTTTTCGATATAGACTGATTGGTTAAATAGTGGAAAATTGAGGATGCTGGTACCGTTTTATATCTACTTTGTTCTAAAAGTTATGCTTACACTGTAGCCTAGCTAAACTTGGCTACTAAAATTATATATTTTTTTCCATTTAATAGGGCAATTTTAAAAAAAGAATAGGTAAATTGGATTAATTTAGCGAATATTAATATTGTGTAATAAAAATTCCTTTAAGGTATATTTTAGTAGTTTGTTGAAGGTGCTAATCCCTGGCCGTGACCCAGGACCCCGGGCGGCAGAGGATGGCTCTCTGGAAGGGAGATCCTGACACGGGGTGCTCCCTCCCTCCCTCCCTTTCTCCTCAGCTGGGCCGCTGCCCCCAGCCCAGCAAGGCCCTCCCACTAGACAAATCCAGTCAGAGCACTAAGTTCCAGAAACCACCATTTCAGAGGCGGTGCTGGGTCACGGGGTCCCTCAACTCACTTATGTGATCGAGGGGGGAGCCCCTGCTTTTCCTTGACCCTCCTCATGAGGACACAGATTAGCCTTCCTGGAAAATGGGATGCCTAGGAACAGAGAACACACTTATTCTCAGTCTACTTTTAGTCCCTTCTTTGTTATCCAGGAAGCCACCCCACTTTCAGCACCTGGTGGGGGAGGAAGCTGACTTCCTGTATTCCAGCCACCGGGCTGAGGGCTTTTATAGACGTGACTCCTTCAAGCCATATGCTGACTGTAAGCCCAGCAGGTCTTGACGTTTGGGCACATTGAAGAGAACATGAGACCTGCATTTGGTGAATGATCAGTGACTTGTGATTGTTGAATGAATGAGTGAATGTAAGTGTGGCGATTGTGATTGCCTTCACTACGAATACCTTAACTCTGGAGAACAGATGTCTTATAGGAAGCGCTTTACACTTGCGATATCATATCGAGTCCTCATAACAGTCTGGGATAGAGATCCGATTGGTATCGTCATTTGAAAATGAAGCAACTGGATGGCAGAAGGGTAAAAAAAAAAAAAAAAAAAAAGCTCCAAATCATGCATTAAATAAATGTTGGAAGAGGGCAGAACCAAGACTCAAACTGAGATGCTTTCATGTTGAGACACATACTCTTTCCACCCGCCTGTTCAGAACTAGAACTCTGGCTGAAGGAAGCATTCTGTTCTCAGACCTGTAGTCCAGACTGTCAGACGAGACGAATCCAGTTTGTATCAGGTGGGGCTGGGAGAGGTAGCAAGCGTTGGAAATGTATTTTTTCCACACTTTTTAAACAAACACAGCTCTTATTTCTAACACATTTTTATGTGGAACCCCAAGTAAAAAAAAAAAAAAACAGATAAACACAGAGCTTCTTTAGTTGAGGGTGGGTCTCTGGGTCTGAAACTCTACCCACGCCGTCTCCCTATCACCTTAAAGCAGCTCCCCAAAGAACCCGGCATGAAAAGAGGCATTTAGTTCAGCCTCATTATTTTAAAGGTCACAAAACTGAGCCCCAGAGAGACTGTATGACGAGTTTGGAGCCAGTGACAGGAGAGGACCTCGTCTCTTGAATGTCCAGCCTCCGTTGTAATTGACCACCTCTGTCATATAGTCACCCAGTGACGTAACATCATAGACCAATCCCAAAGCACGAAAGTCAAACAGACATGGGGGGAAGACGTGCTGATTATCAGGTGCTCTGGGGGAGGACTGAGCAAATGGGCCAAGTTAATTTTCTAGGGGAAAGGTGCCCAGAACTCCCACTTGCAATGGGGGAGGCTTTATTTTGCCGACAGGAAGCGTGAAACACTTCAACTCATACTGATTATTTTTTGTGATTGTAACGATAACATGTTTTCATTATAAAATAACTTGGAAAATATAGACGAAATTAAAGAATAACATAGAAATCACCTATGTTCTTACAATCAAGAGATGTCTACTCAAAACTGAGTGATATATCTCTTTCCATTATTTTTCCTGTACATGACCTGTATATACCTCCGTGGATCGAATTGATTTTCATATTATTTCTGCTTTTTTGCTCTTTAATGTTATAGCGTGTATATTTTCTGTCCTCACCAACATATTATTGAAAACAAATAGAAATATCTTTCTATAAAAATTATATATATTCATTGTAGAAATTTTGAAAAATGTAGATAGATATAGATTTTATTTTCTTCTTAGTGCTTTTCTAAGAAGAAAATAAAAACACTTACTAATCTCAGCACCTAGAAGTGATTGTTACTAACATTTTGGTGGATATTATTCTAGTCTTTTGATTACATTTACTCATATATAGACATTAATACACTCATGGTTATATTACAAATGTCCTTGAGTATTTTCCAATGTGATGAATTAGGGATTGACATCAGTTTTATCTTCTTTCGTTACTTTATGATAAACTAAAAAAATTACTGATTACTATTCTGTGAATTGCCTGTCCATGTCTGGTCATTTTAATAGATTTATCGTTGATTTATAAATATTCTTTTTAGATTAAAGAGACTTATCTTTTCCCCCTTTGCATCTATGTGAAAATACTGAGTAAATAATTAAAAAGTCTATATTTTATCAGTTCTCTAAAGTATATTAAGTTTTCATTGCTATAAATAATGCTACACTTAATATTCATGTATCATTTCTGCATCATTTCTTTGGGATTAATTCAGAGAAATGAGATTAATGAGTCACTCCCCACAAGAAGTATATGCAAGTCCTTTTTTCTCTGAACTTGTAGTGTAACTGAGTATAATCTTTAAAGAGCTGCTCAATTTAATAAGTAAAATATGGACTTTTTTGTTTTAGATTATTTTACTACTAGAAAAGTTCATTCTTTTCATATTTTATTATCTAGTTGTATCTGAATACTTTGTGTATTGGTTGTTTTTGCCCAGTTGGGCTGTTATTGGTTTTCTAATTGATATATTAGATTTTTAAAAATATAGATTCAGGATATTAATAGTGTACTATTTGCTACCAATTTGTTTCTCACTTTGTCCCATGAATTCTTATTTTATATCTGAGCTATTTTAGATCACATGGTCACACCTATTCCATTTTTTCTTTGTGGTTTTGTACCATATGTTTTATATGTATTTTCTTTTGATTATTTTTCGATTTTATTTTGTTCCTTTAGCTTTAAAATCTACGTGTCACCTGTGTGAGGTGCGACAGTTTTGAAAAGATTAAGGGAGGGCGAGTGGCAGAAGTTCTGCAGGAAGTGAGCAAATGCGAAAGAGGAAACGGGGGAGAAGGAGCACACAGAACCGGGATTTCAGAGGGAGAACAGAGGCTATGACACGGGGACCTTTGGGGTCAAGTGATGAAGATGGAGTGGCTGATTAGGGATTTGTAGGTTAAACTACTATTGAGTAGGAGGGATTTGCTGTTTATATCATAGTAAATATACCAGGTCTTATTAAGCATATATTATATTTTTAACTTTTTTGTTAATTGTTATAATCATTTTGGTTGGTGCGTATTGGTCAATCAAAGATGCTATAACCAAAAAAAAAAAAAAAACCAAAAAACAAAAAAACTACCATTGTTCTAGCCGAAGTTGCCAAGGACTTTCCAGTTGTCAAATCTTGTTTCCTTTCTTGCTTTCCTTGTCTTCTGACATTGAATTTCCTCTTCTCCGAAGCACCAGATCCCCTCGAGTTCCGTGACACCACCCTCTCAGGTGTGGGGCTTCTCCGTTCCTTGTTTCTTTCTGGAGGTTGAGCCCTGTACCCTATAAACCCTCGCCACCCCTTATTCATCCCCACACCTTGAATTCCCTCCACATGCCAGTGACCCCACCCCTGAATGCTTATCTTCCACCTGGGCCTCTCTTCTGAATTGGGGCAAAAATATTTACCTAATGGTCAGATGGATGTCTTATTGCAAATTCTGCGTGGCCCAAACTGAACACATCATCTTCCCTTCTCCCCACCGACCCCAACCTCAACGTGCTTTCCTTCCAGGATTTTCTGTCTTAGTGAGTGGGCTTCTTAACAAGGCACTTATGAGCTCTGCTTCCAGAAAGAACAGGGTTGGAAGGAACGGACTCCCATCTTCATGAGAAACTTAGCATAAACGTGAAGAAGACGTTCCCATGGCTGGGAATGAGTGGGGACTAGGAGAGACAACGTTCTGTTCTTCGAGCTGGGAAATAAAGCCCCAAGCCCCAGATATCTGAAAGGCCCTCAGAGGTCACTCGGGAGACAGAGTCTCTGGGCATTCCGTCAGTATAAGGGTTTTGTAAATAACCTCCCCCGTCTGCAGCTCGCAGACTCAGTCTCCAAAGGTCATGTATTCCAAAAAAGGTTTCTAAATTTGCTTCTACGATTTGCATTTCTAAGAAGATGCACCTGCAAGATCATGTAGGGCAACGAATAAGCAGCAGAATTTAAATGCTCTACTGGGGTCCAGGTAGGGTGGCAGAGGCAGTTTCTAAAACAGGTGGAAGCGTCTTAAAGAAAAACGTCTCAAACCTCTCAAATGAGCAGAATTAGCTCTTTATTGAACATTTTATTGACAAAAGACACAACCGATTGATCAGAAGGGGACCGGCTCTTTTTAAATATTTTCAAGCTTCAAGCAATAGATATTCAAATTTGGGCCAGTTAAATCTTTAAGGAAGAAGACAAAGTAAGGCAGCACTTTCAACCTTTGGGAGGTATATCGGTGCCATTTTTTTTTTTTTTTTTTTTTTTTTTACAAAATCAGAAGACCGGGAGACGGCATCGTGTCCCGGCCTTGGCATTTGTCTCAGTGGGAAAGACCATTCTCAGTGGTAAGGGGCGTCCCTGAAGACCCAGCCATGATTTCCTCTTTCCCTGTCTTCTCCACGCTCTTTCTGGCAACCTCTCAGCTCACCAGAAAGAGAAATGTCCTCCTCACTGCTCTCCAGGTTGTCTGTGGGGAGCTCTGGCCACTCACGCTCTGGGCTCACCCTGGACGTCAGGCTCTGTCTGGCCCATGGGCCCCCTGCCTTCCCTGGACTTTTTGTCCCTTTGCACTGGATGGAGTTGAATCCCTCCCAGGATGCTTCTGTCACAGCTTCATCAGCAAATGAACCACATTTTGTCTCAAGGAACCTTTATGGATCTTCAGCAGAGCTGCTGCATCACTTCACACACTGCGCCCAGAGGGAGGGTTGGCTCCAGATGCTGTGAGACCTCAGCCGGAAGCTTCCTTCCGTGCCCTTGCGCTGCTCTCCACGGTTCAAAATGTTGCTCCACGTTCCCTTTGCAAGTGGCACTCTGAACGCAGAATGTCACCACCGTGGCATTCAGTGCTTTTCTTGGCAAAAGTTTGCACTTCCTTAATGCTTTCCTTGTAGAAGTCTGTATCTGCACGTTCTGCACGATTGACGTGTGTCTGGAGAAAGGGTCTTATTTCAGAAAGAGGCACACTTTGCCTCAGACCCCCCGATGAGGCGAGGAAATCAGTAAGTGCAGAAATCACTGACTTAAATCCGGTTGCTGATAGGGAGCAGACAGGAAGCAGATAGAGCTTCCGCTGAACGATGCCAGTGAGATCCGAGAGCAATGAGGTGAGAACAAGCGAAGCAGGAGCTCGGGCCGCCTGCGGTGTGGCCTTTCGGTTCTGCCTCCGTCGAGGATCCTCACCACCTGACGTCTCTTTTATTTAGTTGCAACGGCCATAGCTGCTCGGCCCGCACACCCAGGAGGTTCCTTCTCTCATCCCATGTTGGAAATGTTTGACCCCTGCCAGCTGGACTCAGAATCACAGGGAGGAGAGAGAGTGGCCAGATGGCTTCCGCCCTCAGAGCGATAGGTTTCAGGCCTCTTGCACATCCCTGGTGCCATGGGGTAGCTTCTCCTGCAGCATCCTGGTGGGCTGGCCTGGGAAGATGGAGAGGAGGCAGGCCCTTTGCTCGCAGGGTGTCTACACTCTCCTGGAGACAGGCAGGTGTTGCTGTCGAGGGGGCAGGCGTGGGACTCCGGGCAGCCGTGCCCCTGTCTGCTCACACTGCCGTCTTGCACTTACGGCTGCGTTAGTGGTCGTGCAAACAGCCATGTGTTGACACAGAGTCGTCATCTCCTGCCTTGTACCCGTCCCATTTCCCGTCCGTAGCCAGCCCCTTGTGATCTAGCGTTCGTCCTGCCCGGTCTATGGCACTGATACTCTGAGGAGCCGCTTGGCTCAGATCCTGAGTCCTTTTCTCAGGCATCCTCGTTCTTCTTTCTTCTTCGGCTGTGCTTGACGCAGCTCCTGCAGCCCTCATGCCACTGTCCGATCTCGCTCTCCCTCCTTCTTCTCTGATGCTGCTCTGCCTCCATCAGTGGCTCTGTCTGTGTCTTCCTACTTTTCCCGGATGTCTGTTCTTTCTTCAGTGCTTGCCATCCTCCCTCTGTGATCTCAGTCACGCTGACGGCCACGTCACCTGCTCTGTTCAGATACTCCCCGTCTGCGCCCTGGTCTCACTGCGGTCCCGCAGAATATGGACCAGATGCTTACCGGCCACTTCCGCCCGAGCATCCCATTGTTATCTCAGCCGGGTCTGCCTAGAAAGTAGCAAATCGCTCTCCATCCTCATCTAAGTCTTCTTCCTGCGGTTTCTCAACCATAAAAGCCCAGGCTCATCCTCATCCTTGGTTCTGTTCTGGAGCGTGCATCCGATTGGTTGCCACGGCCTAACAGTAGTTAGGACATTTCTGAATGTCCCTCCGATTGGTTCTTTCCATGTTCCTTGCCCCTGACGCCTCACTCCTGTTACACCGAAGTTCCGGTGTAGCCTGAGAGCTGATCTTCTTGACACTGGTCTGTCTGACTCTGGTCGAGTGTGCACACCCCTGCCAGGTTGATCTTCTGAAAATGCTGCTTTCCTCGGTGCAGACACATTGCTATTATGACGAGCCTAATGCCTACAACTTTTAGGCTGCACCAACCCCACACCTACGGTGCGCCCAGAATCCTTATCTAGAATGCCTGCTTGCTCTCCTCTTTCCATTCGGCAGCCTTATCCCTTCGTCCAGGTCTAGCTGACGGTCTGCTTTGCTCGTGCAACTTCCTGTGAATAGCTAAGCCTCCATCTCCATCATCTTCAACATCTAAACCCGATACCCGGCTCTCATCTCACGTGTAATCCCATGCTTCTTACTGGTTCTTTGGTTCTTCTTTGGTAGTTCTTTCTTTTACTGATATTTAAATTTTATTTTTGGATTAAACAATATTTTTTTGTTTCTTTTGAATGTTTGATTGACCTGACGTGATGATAAGCTTCTTGAATCTTGAGCTGTATTATTTTCCTCGTGTCCTGCTCTTATCCGGTACAGAACTGGCAGGTGGGAGTCACTCAGAGTGGTGAGCAGTGGAGGTTTAAGGTTACCTGGGACTTTTGCTTTATTTTAATCAAGGAAATCTATTCTTAACATTCCTATTTTTTCCCCTCTACAGAATTATTTATTGACCTATCAGTCCCTCCTATCTTTCCATCAATATGTAAAAACAAAACTTCACTCATCAAAAAGAAAGTGTTCTGTTTACTGTTTGTGAGCTTGATTATGTGTGATTGACAGCTGGGACATTCTAATATGATCCTTATTTTTAAAGACATGTCAGCTCATCTTCCCCAACGAGGCGGTGCGAGAGATGCTCAGGGTGGAATCTCGCTTGTGGTCATGTGTTTGAACACCAGCGAGGGAGAGAAATCGCAGTACTGCACACAGCGGCCACCACACCTAATTCAGGCACGTCTCAGCCCTGGTGGCTTTTGCATGACAGGATATTAAAGGAAGGAAAGACAGACTGGCTGGCGAGGCTGGGCCTGGTTTTCAGTCGTGGCAAATCCAGAAACTCGATCGAATGGTGCACCACAATCTCTGAGGAGGAAATTGATGTTAACCAAACCTAAAAACATTGCTTGCAAAACCAGCATTCTAAGGTATTAATTTACAATTAACTTAAAAATATTAGGACCTGACATCTACCTTCTGGGGTGCTAATGGAAGATATGAAGGCATCAGGGCCAATCTAGTTATAAATTGGAGTTGACTGATGACTGCGAGGGAATCAGGGCAGTGGTTTTGGGAAGAGTCTGGGACTCTGAGTAGGCCTGGAGAATCTCCTCTGGACTGTTGTTTGTGTGTGTGTGTGTGTGTGTGTGTGTGTACGTGTGTGTGATACACACACACACACACACATACATTATTTCCCCACATGCCTGCTCATTCCCCTCTGCCATTTGCAAGTATTAATTGAGCACCTACTAAGTGCACAGTGCCATGCACTAAAGACGTAAGCACCGTTTCTCCCTCCTGGAGTTCACAGACCAATGTCTGTCCTTCAGACAGGGTTGAATAAACAGTAAACGCTCTTAGTCATCAGGTGTTTTTTTCTCACTCCCTGCAGAAGACCATTTTTTCGTGCCTTAAAAACCATTTCTGAGGACAGCGTGTTTATAAACTGACCTTATCCATTTCATGTCCCTTTATTTTAGAGAAGGGACATTTTCTAATCTGTCCCTCCAGTTCTGGATGGCACTGTCCCTGAAGCAGGTACACCTGTGCACGTACGAACACCCGGTGACAGGAGTGGTTAGGCACGTGCCACTGCCACTCAGCCGTGCCTCTGGTCCGGTGCAGCTGAGGGTCTCGTGGGAGCTGGTCTGGGGGAAGCAGCCTGTGGCCACGGCAGAGAGCAGTCCCAGTCTGCTCCCGTGGCTGCCTCGAGGAGTGCCATTCCGTCTGAGGCAGCCTCCAGGAGCACAGCCGTCACTGGAGATGCCTGGAGGGAGAACACTTTCTCTCTCCCCTAGAGGAGGAGACGGGGAGTTTGCCTTCCCAGTGGGAAAACGGGAGACGACAGGGTTTCGTGGCTGTGGTCCTGTACTCTCTGCTTCGCCCACTGGCTGCGGGCGTGGCAGGGAGCATGGCCGAACCTCTCGAAGGGCAGGCGAAGGTGGTGCTTTCATTAGCGTGAACAGCAAAGCAGGTGGCGAGAGCACCGGCCCCGGAGAACTGCTGGGACCAAGATGACCTTTAGTCCTGGAGCCGAAATTCCCAGGGCCGATCAGCCGCCAAGACAGAGAGTCTCCATGTGATTTAGGAAGACGGGTCCTAATCAGGCTTTGTGCACCACATTCACTGGACTCTCCAGAGCCGTGACCCCATCCCAGGAGTGATTTCTTTCCAAGGTGTGATTCAGAGTGAGTTAGACAGGAGAATTTTACCGGATAAAGATAAGACCAAAGCGCGTCCGGTCTGCCAGCAGAGAGGGGTGAGTGGTGACGTGTGACGCCACACTGGCTGTGTGCCGAGCAACTGAGAGAACGCTACGCATGGTGGTGAAACAGGGCCATTTGAAGCCACAGGATGTGACTCCTGCTCCATCCACAAGTGCAACAAGCCAGAAGCATTTACCTACTGCCCGATATTAATTTTTAATTATTTTATTAGATTTTGGCTTTTAAAAAGACAGTGTTTGGGAGCGGGTTACAGATTC
>PVKZ01005184.1:33109-59205 GCA_004027375.1 Macroglossus sobrinus
CATCCATCCATCCATCCATCCATCCATCCATCCATCCATCCATCCATCCAATAACAATCCATTGAGCCTACAATATGGCATTTCCTATGTAAATGACACACAAAAGTATTGAATGTCGAGTATATGGACATAAAATATGGTGGTGGCTGGCCATCCTTTCTTACAGCCCATTTTGAGGGTGGGAATGTGGCTTAACAATCAATAATTGGGTGTTTCGATACCAAAAAGCTTGGATGTCCCTATATCCACGTTGGCTTGAGTTAGTGCAGTGGGGGGAAAACTCAAATGTCTGGATTTGGGAAACCATTCACATTTTTGTTAGTTTTTCTTTCTTTGAATACATTCATTGTCTGATTTGATGTTTTGTTTTGTTTTTTTTTTCCACTCAGGGTTAGGCAGACATCACCTGTCATTCAATGAGAAATAGAAACATATTAGGGATTAAAATATGTCTCCTTTTTTCAACCCCGTTCCATGTTGTCTGTTTGTTTTCCAACTAAGCCTGAACCCCCCCTTCGGAAGCCTGTACTGGGCATCTGGAACTTTGCTACTTTATTTTCAGTCAGATCCACGGCTCATCTTGAGCTTAGTTATCTGTTTACCTTAGAGAGAGCCACACACGCGCTAAGAATAATACTGTCAAATATTGTTAAGCTGCTAGAAACCAACTTTTGGAGATGGGCTAAATGAATGTGTGTTTCCCATGCCGTCTTAATTCAAAGAGATCTTTTTTTAACCGTATGTGCTAGAAATGCTTACCTTGGATCCAAGCTTAGAATATGAGATATTTCTGCCAAAAAGAAATGAACAATTTTTTACCATGTTTTAAGCAATTGGGGGAAAAAAAATAGTGACTGTGATGGTTGGAGAGAATTGTCAAATACTGCAAAAATGTGATTCTTTCTGTTCTCCAGAAAAGTAAAGTACAAAGCAGAAGACTTAGAAATAGCATAAAATCGGGAGATTTGTTGAACCTCGTGCACTGCTGGATTGAGAACAAGAGCATAGGAGGGTCGCTTGAGAAATAAGTTGGCTTTTGAACACCTGTCCCCAAAAGCAGTGGTTCAGATTAGGTTTTCTTTGGGAAACGAGAACCTCACGGACAGACCAGCAGCCAGCCTCGCCTCCGAAGCTCCTGGTCACTTGTGGCACTGAGCTCGGTGCTCAGGCAGAACTGAGGCGGGGTCCTGTCTAGCCCTCCAAAGACTCATGAGCTTGACAGTTAGCGATATTCATGCCCACTCCATTATCCTTCCCATGCCCAAATTAGTTTGAACTGGTTTGCCTAGTAGCTACGTCAAGATAAAGGGAGATTTAGGCATTTTTTGATGGTGGAAAGATGTACAATAGAGGCCAGCTTCTGAAGGCTGGGCTGGAAGAATTGTCTTTGTGTTTATATCAATGCATTTGTCTTCTTTCCAAGGGGTTAAGAACAGTGCGCATTAGAGCAAGACCACTTAGATTAGGATTTCTGCACTTTCGCTTAGTGGCCGAGGCAAGCTTCTTAGCATCCAGTGCCTCTGCGTTTTCTCATCTGTACAGTCGGGATCCAGCAGACCCGACTGGTAAGGCTGGTGTGAGGATTAAGTGCATTCAGGGGCTCAGCACATAATGTGTGTTTTTATTACATGCTGGCTATGGTGTCAACTAAGGAATCTCTACCGGGCGTGTGTGTCTGAGCGAGCACAGCTGAACTGGCATCTGTGACCAGAGTGAGCGCTGGGAGAGAAGCGTGACTCAGAGCCTCTGAGCCCTGTGCGAGTTCAAAGCACTGTGCCTTCCTGTCGTCCTCGGTGGCCGCCGTCCCCACCTCCGTTCTTCTGACCTCTGTGTCCCGCAGCCCACACGCCTGGAGCCTCGGGCTCTTCCTCAAGGCTGAGCAAATCCTGGAGTCATTTACTTATTCAGTTGTTCCGCTATTTCTGCATTCATTCATTCATTCATTCATTCATTCAGCACAGTGCTGCTATATTATCTGTTAAATATTTTGACCGTTATTCTATATCTAATTCCTCAATAACTGTATGATAGGGATATTTTCATTACCGTTCCCATTTTACAGAAACGGAATCCAAGGCATGGACAGGTTTACTTGCTCAGGGTCACACAGCTAGCGAGTAGCAATGGGCTCAGACGTGGTTGGTCTGAGTCCAGCTCCTGCTCTTCATCTCCAAGCGGTAGCATCCTGTTTGGTGGCTGAAGGACTGGCCTTTTCTCGGGAGTGGGAGGTGAGACGTCCAGAGATGGAGATGCTGTTCCAGTTTGCTTCCCATTCTAGCTCACCTGGATCCCCTCTGCCAGTTCAGGTTGAGACTGTGCCTCATCCATGTCATTAGTGGAATCATGACCCATGCACACGCTTCTTAAGAAGATGGACTCCTTTGGAGTGTGACTCCTCTCTGTAGAGAAGGGAACTTGTGGCCGTTAACCCCACACCACAAACCTGTGCCATTGGCCGCCTGAGGCTCAGCATCTCTGGGCAGCCCAGACCCAATGCCACAGCTCTGGGTATCTCCAGACCACCAAGGAAGCTCAGCTGCCATCGGGATGGTGACTGCCACTGTTTAGTGGTTTACCATCTTATAAAGGAGGCTAGAGGCTTCCGTGGTGCCTGTCTCACTCAAAGTGCTTTGCCCTTACAGACCTGGGTGTCTCCTGTGTTGAAGATGCCAACTGTGTGAACAGTATGGCCTCATCGACCTCCATGGCAAATGACATTCATTGGGTGTCACACAAGCGCGTACTCTGCTGCTCAGTGGGGCCCAGACTTGTCAGAGAAGCCACGGCAGGGCAGAAGCAGAGGCAGGAGGCAGCGGTCACGAGCCACAGCCTGTACCTCGTGCCCACTCTCACTTTTTCTCCGTGATCTGCCACAATTTCTTGAAAGCGGCTTTAAGGGCTCAGCAGTGGTCCTTGTGATTCCGTCCTGCAGGTGGTGCCAGGCCCAAGCAGCACTAAAGGAGGGGCCTAGAGCTCTCGCACTCGCTACGTCACAGAACAGCCTTGAGACCAGAGCAGTGGGTCTCAGTCCTGGCTGCCACTGGGGTCACCTGGAGAGCTTTAAAAAGGACTGATGCCTGGGCCCTGTCCTGGGGTTTCTGTTTACTTGTCTGGGTCCTAGTCATCAGGATTTAAAAACAAACAAAAACAACGCAAAACACCTCCCTAGTCGAGTCTCAGAGGCAGCCAGGACTGGAGAAGCTTGGGGCGCAGGCCTCGGCCCTTCCTCCAGGATGTGGGGGGCTTGGATTTAAACAGATGCAGAGCCTGTTTCCCACTGACCGAGGGCAGCCTGGGCCCATCATCACTGCTGCCAGCGTCCGCTGCGCAGTTCCTGGTTTACGCAAAATGTCCTCTGCTCTGTGCGGGGAAACGAGGAGGTTGAAATCAAATGAGAAGCTTATACAGACCGGCTGGGAGTATGAAGGGATCCGAGGTCCAGGCCCAGCCTGCCGCATTCACCTTATGTGTCCTCAGTACCTGTCCTGTCTCTGGAGCACAGTTAATGTAGCCCCTTGTCATTTATGTTGTTGTTAATAACAGTCATCGTGACAACAATGCCAGGTGTCAATTAGAAAGGCTATAAGTGCAGACTTGTAGGAACCTGGGGTCAGAAACTTCCTGGGGATTCTAGCAGGTGTAGGACAAGGACAGTCGAGGCATGGCTGTGGCGAGAGGTAGGAATGCACATGGGGTGGCCAGCAGGCTCAGGTCCCCCAATCTGCCCGGAACGAGGCCCGCCTTGAGGTCGAGAAGCCAGGGACAGAGGAGATGGAGGTTGGAGTGAGGCCTTGTGGCTGAGAAGGGACCTCCAGCCTCTCATTGTAATCTGAGACTTAAGGCTCACAAAATATTCCTGAGCGAGCTGGACTTATTTATATCTCATCCTTCCCTTAGATGTGCTTCTGTTGTAAGGGAAGGAGCTAGACCGTCCTCTGGAATTCTGGAGAGCGAGTGAGCTGCCCCGTAGCTTCTGAAGGGCTGACCTGAAATGGTCTGCATGCCGCCCTTCGTGGGGTGCTAAGTCTTAGGCTCCCCGCCGCAGGTGGCTAACCCCCGGGAAAGGTTCAAAGAGAAAACGCTCTTTTAAAATTTCTGTTTAAAAGCTGCTCATTGTAGAAAACCCAATGCAGAAATAAAAAAAAAAAAAGAAAGCAAAAATCTCCTTAAATTCTTCTACCAAGACTGATCGATCCGACTCTCTTTCTTCTTTTCTCTTTCCCATCTCCCTCTCTTTCTCCCGTCTGTCTTCCCACGCGGATGCACACACAGTGGAGTCTTGTAATGAATCCATGCGATGCACACACATAATGTTGCACAGTTTTTTACACTGGGATACCATACCTACTGTTTTGCAGCTTTCTAATTTGACTTACTGTGTTATGCTAATCCTTCCATATTCGTGAGTAAATTCTACATTGTTATCTTTAAGGGCTGCCTCATGTATCTTTTTATGGTCTTATCGTTGTTTCTGTAACCGGGTTTCGTGTCCACAGGCATTTAGGCCACTTCTAATTTTTTTCTAATTATATTTTGTTTTTCATTTGTAATTATCGCTTGGAGTGCTAAGTGCTACGGTTTGGGGGTTTGTCTATTCAGCGAGAATTTGCTGAGGGCCCTACGCTGGGATGGGCACTAAAGCGGTGACTCATTCGTGAACAAAAGGGACAGAAGTTCCTGCTCTTACGGAGCTTACATTCTATGGCGAGACGCAGATGATGGACAAGATAAATAAAAGACAAAGCGTGCTGGGTAAGGATAAGTGCTAAGTAGGGAAAAAAAAACAGTGGGGAAAAGGATATGAAATATTGGGAGCGGAAATTGAAATTTGAGAAGGGCGGTGAGGAAAGGCCTCAGTGAGATATGGGGGCTTTTATTTTGGATGGAGACACGAGGGGGCCAGCCGTGGGCGTGTCAGGGCAAGAGCATTCCAGGCGGAGGACCAGCAGGTGCAAAGCCCCTGGACGGATGCTGGGGTGCAGACCTCCCTGGAGGTCATGACCTTGGAGGAGAGTGAGCGAGGGCAAGTTTAGTAGATGATGTAAGAGAGGAAGGGACGGGGAGGAGCATTGGGGGCTCCTGTGTCCCGGAGGGGAAGATTTCTGTTCAGAGGAGTGATATACTTTTAGTAAAACTACGAAACAGGACGTAGCCCGAACGCAGGGCAGAATCAGAAGCAGAGACAGTTGGGGACTGGGGTGGCCTTTAACTCGTCCAGGTTGCAGATGGCAGTGGCTTGCACCACCAGGGGGGTGGCAGAACTTTGGATGTTCTCTGACCCAGCAGATGTGGAGTATGAAAGTGACAAGAGTGAAGGAGGTGGTTTCAGAGTTTTGTCCCGAGCCACTGAAGGACGGAGTAGCCATCAGCTGAGGGTGACAGGATGAAGGCTCTGTCCGCGAGGGCAGTGGGCGGGGAGGGGGCCAGGAGCTGAGTTTTAGACTTAATGCCGTTTGAGACGCAGTGTGCCTTCCAACAGGTTTTTATTCATTTTTTATTTTCATTATTTATTTTTTATTTTTTACAGCTGTGTCTCACTCAAGTCACAGGTGGGCTCTCAGTTTTATGAAAGAAATGCAACCGTCAGACTTGAGCGAATTTTCTCGTCCTAGTTTTGAATCAGGGTATAACACCCCTTTAAAGAATCATCATCTGCCACTTTTTTTTTTTTTTTTGGTCTGTGAATTTGGAGGCGCACCCGTCTTCGTTCAGCCATAAATCTGTTTATCGTAGATTACATTCTCAGGCTTTATGGCCGCAGACTCTTTCTAACTCTGTCCATTTGCATAAACACGGGGTATTTTTGTTTCTGAACTGATGATTAGCTCTCAGCTGTGTGTCAGTTTGAAGTCCTAATCCCGTCTTTGTGACAGCACAGTGGTGGTTGCTCTTGGAAATGATCAGGATGTCCTAATTGGTTTAGGACTCCAGGTGGAGGGGCAGAAGGATCATTTTCTCAGAAGCAAACATCCCGTTCTCCTCCTCATGCTCTCTCGGTGATAAGAGAGGGAGGCCAGGAGATTCATGACCTGTAAAAATAGGACTGTTTCGAAGGAGCCCGCTTTCCTCGAGGTTTCTTAGGCACCAGAAAGCCCTTCCTCCTGGTGACTAATGGCACTGCTTTGACTCTGCCGTGGGATGAAGATTCAGAAAAGAAACCTAAATTCACTTCTTTGTGCAACAGATGCAGGTGAAATGCCCGAGAGAACTCCGAATGGGTTTCTATAAATCTGAAATCATTTCCCCCCGGAGCATAAAAGCATCTGGAGGAAGAAAGTTAACCCCTCATAGTTGATAATAACTGACACGTTGCCGTGCGTTTTCCCATCTACCCACTGCGAGGGCATCCCCAGGAGTGTCCCCCAGAAGCGAAAGGCCCGCACTTACTGCTCCACCTTGGGCCTCTGAGTCTTCGCTAGTCCTTATGGGACCCGGGCTTATGGGCTGACGCCATTCGGGCACTTAAGCCTACTGAGCGGATGGGGCCTGAAGAAGATGGAGCTTTCGGGGAAGATCATGGGAAACCTTTTCCCTATGACCCATGTCCTCAGACTCAGAAAATGACACTAGAAACCCCCTCCCCATTTTTACCACGTGAACTATGTTCAGCCAAGCGGCTTTTCCACCTGGGGTGGTGTGGACTCAGGTGGTCAGACACGTGAAGGGAGGCCTTGTCAGCTCCGACTCAGGGACGACTAAGGATTCCTCCACCTTTTGAGGTCACAGGCACCTTTGGTAGTCCAATGAACACTGTAAAACCCCCAGAAATACACACAAATACCCAGCATTACTCACGCCATCAGAACTTTACAGAATTCCTGAAGTCCATTTACGAACACTCCCACTTTTGTAATATTCAGTTGCCTTTTTTTTATTCAGCAAATTGTTTATTGAACACGTCATGCGTTCAGCACTGTCCAAGGTACTGAGAGCACAGCAGTGAACAGAAGAACCACCTATTTATATATAGATATGTTAACAACGGTTAACAATGGTTAGAAGTCTCCTGAGCAGAAACTCAGATTATTCCCCCTTTCCTTTTTATCTTACTTGCTCATTTTTCTAAACCAAACCTGCGTGTACTTGCGTTAGAGAAATAGAATAAAAGAGATAAAACTCATGGTTCATTTCTTGAGAATAATACACAATGACAAATGGTCCTTTGAAAGCAGTACTGATTTTCAATGAATTTGTATTGTGTCTATCTTAATAATATAGAAGTATCCTGATAAAGGTCCAAGTGTGTGCTAGACATATTACTTTAGTCAGTCTACAGCTCTTGCTTGTGGTGCCTGTGGGTGGATGCCTTGCAGTTACTTAAGAACTCGTGGAAGTTGAAAGTCCTTAAATTAGGAATGGATCCTGCAGATGAGGGCTTGATAGTCTCAGCCTGTAGACCCAATCCTGCTTTTGTAAATAAAGTTTTATTGGAACACAACCATGTGCATTCATTTACGCACTGTCCATGGCTTTTTTCACAGTGCGTACAAAGGTAGTGTTGAGTAGTTATGACAGAGACCATTTGTTTGGCCCACAGAGTTTTACGATCCAGCCCTTTACAGAATAATTTGCAGAACTTTGTCTGTATGTGAGCGCTGTCCATGGCACTTTCTGCAGTGACAGAAATGTCCTGTATCTGTGCTATCCAGGACAGTAGCCACTGGCCACAGGGATCTGTGGAGCCCTTGAAATGTGGCTAATGCGAGGAACTGACATTTTAATTTAATTCAATTTTAATAAATTTACATTTGAATTTAAATAGCTTAGCGACTACTTAATTGTGCATAGTGACTACTAAATTTCACTATGAGCAGTGTGATTTTAGATCAAATGGTGAAATTCTTTGTGTGTCCACCTGGGCTCTGTTTTCTGTGCCATCATTCATCCTGGGGACCTTTCTCTGGGTCCTCTCCAGATTCTCTCGACTGGGAAGCTTCTCATTTCCTAATCTTCTGTTTCTCCATTGGGTACACTGTAGCCTCCTTGTGTGAGGTATAGAGTTCATGAAGTTCTCTGCCCAGAAATATCCCTTCATGGGAAAGAGATTTGCTAGTGGAAATGTTAAGCAAGGAATGCAGGGAAAGCTCAATCCCCCTCCCCCCAACCCCGTTATTTTTTTGTACTTGTTCATTTTGTTTTTTAATTAATAAGCTTTATTTTTTTTAGAGTAGTTTTAGGTTTACCTAAAACAAAATTGAGCAGAAAGTACAGAGGACATTCCCCCACCTGACACATACACAGTGTCCCCCACTGTTGAGGTCTGTCACCCCAGTGGACCATGCGTTACAGTCGATGGACCCACACTGGCATGTCATTATCACGCAGGGTCCATGGTTGGCATCAGGTTCACTCTTGGTGTTGTACGTTTTGTGGGTTTTGACAAATGTATAATATACGTGTTCAAATTGCTTTTGGGGCACAAGGAAAGACAAGGTGTAGAACCCAGCCATTAGCCTTTGATTTCTAGATCCTAAATGAAGAGGCAGCTCTGGGGATGGAGCAGGAAGGCAGGTCGAGGATGATGGGGAAGGTGCTGAAAGGGAGGAGAATAAAGAAAAAGGTTGATTTGCTGTACTGTTTTGACCCTCTCTCTTGCCCTGCTAGTGGTTGGAGGTGGGGTGGACCTCTGTAGGTATTACCTTTGTACATTTCAGGCATCCTCCCTCTGTTGTGTGCTCCCATGATCGTAAAGGATGGGATCCCAGGCTCCTGCTTGTTCCCAGAGACGCTTGGACCTGATAGAGAGCAGTGCTGACAATGCCAACAGCAGCCTGATTTTCTTGGAAGACTCACGTTCCCAGGGATGCTCATCCTGCTGGTTGCAGCTCACAGAGCTCTCGTTTCCAAACAAGTTACACGTGCCGTGTAACCGGTCTTTACAAAATGCCATCAGGTCTGTGAACTTTGTCCTTTGAACTTGGCCTCTTCCAGTTCTTCTGTGTGTCACCCAAGGTTGAGTTAGGATTTGCCATTTGCCCTGACACATATCATGTGGCTTTCAGGATGAAATCACCATTTTGGGCAACATTCTTTAACATTTGGTCTTTTAAAGAAAACCATATTTATTTTATTCAAAGTCTCACATTTGGTGGTGATCTAATATCCTGTACCTCCACCTACTCTCCCCGCTCTGGCGCCTAATTATCAATGGAACATAGAAGAAGGGCATGTTAAGAATCTCAGTGTCTTTCAGAGGATGATCTTAAATTATACTTTATCACCACTAGAGATCCTGGTGGTTTATTACTCAGTGCCTTTAGTGCGTTTGCAGCTGAAATGAGGAACAGAGAAAATGAAACTGCAGTGGGATAGATAAGACACGGTCTATAAAACCAGAATAAGTTAACCTGCAGTATACGTCATGGGAGTGTTTACGAGGCTTATATATTCTAAATTATAGATATAATTGGGGCAAAATGTTGGTAGCCCATTAAAAAATTAAGTTGTATTTTAGGAGTATTGTCTCTCAAAGTTCTACTTGCAAACAATTTCTAAACAAACACCACACCCTCATAAACTAGAGTGTACGTAATTCAGCATGATCACTAAATGAATGCTGATGCCAAATTCGACAACAAGCCAGACCATCTCTGCCTGGCTGCGTCGTACATTCCGGGCCACGGACCCTGGGTATTTATTTAGCCAGCTCGGGAAGTGGACGACGGAACCTTTCAGGGATGACCAGATAACTTTACGTCTTAACTTGGGACCTCACGTCATTCATAAGTGTGTCATGAGTCCTTCAGTCGCACACTCTGTTTCATACGTGGAGAAGGAAGGGGTGGCTGGCTGCTCAGGGTCTCTGGGTCTGAACCAGGAGAGGAAAGAGAGGTGAGCCTGCCTCCTGTCTTGTAAGTGGCTCTGTCTTGACCCTTCGCCGAATCCTGTTGCAGCACCTGGCGTGAAGTTTCTGTTCTGCTCCGGAGAAGATGTCAGAGCTGCTGCCGTGAATCTTTCCTGTCATGGGCCAGGGAACGTGGCCATTGTCATTCACCACGAGGTTAAGCGATCCAGGCCAGAGATGCCTTTCATTTTCTTTTCCTATAATGAGTCCTAGGCTTATTGACCTGCAGAGGTCTTTGAAGACCAGCTCGTCTAAGATTGATTATATTTCTAACTTTTTTCTTTCTGGAGATGAGACTCTAAGTTTCTGTACCTTGCTCAAGGTGACTTAGGAAATTGTGGTCAGAATCAGCTCTGAGGACTCTCAGATCATTTTGATATGTTGTACTTCCTCCCGGATTGGCCCTCTTTATATATTAATATGTTCTACCAAAATCTATGATATCTTTAGGTTTATTGCCTTTATGCCCGTAGAGTCAACCTCCGAGTCTTGGAATGGGAAGACCGGGCACTTGAGGCATCGACACGGGATATTCTAAATCGCGGGTGTGGGTCTGGGTGGTGGTGGTGCAGCTTCTGCTCCTTGGGATATCTAGCGAGAGATCGCTTGGAGTTTTGTGAAAACGTGCCCTGGTGAAATGAATGAAGTAGCAGCATCCCTCACGCTGCCACTCCGCCTCCACCTGGAGCTCAGATGTGTAACAGTGTCTGTGTGGGAAGAAGCTCGGGCACCCACCCAGGTGAGGCAGGGCGAGGAAAGCTGGGGCTCTGGCCAGCGGGGCCGCCGTGCTCACCGTCCTCGTGGCCAGCTCCCTCCCCCGACGAGGTAGCCGGTTCTGTGAGCCAGCGCACAGCCACTTGAGCCACTGAATGAAATCACCCTTTTGTCCTGATACGTATCAGATCAGCAGAGCTGCCTTGATTCTTGTCCCAGGGGATAAATCTTTTCTGTCATGCAACATATTCAGGAAAAGTCCTTTGTTCTTGGTGTTCTTGTTCAAAAGAATTGAAAGATGAGTTGTGCCGATCTGCCAGCACCTTGAACATCCTACAGAACGTTTCACAACAGGTGTGTTGGGGCAAGGACGTCAGCCCGTGGCCCAGAAGCACTAGCCGAGGCTCCATGTACGTGACTTACACCTCTGTTCTTCCCATTAATTAAACAAGTATCAAGTGACCTCCTATCATCATCCGAGAGCTGCTAATGAGAGAGAACTAAAATAGGAAATGTGATCCCAGATGACACGGAACTAAACCCAGTCTGTTATGGACATCGGACTCGCACACAGAGGGCAGCTCTTTTGATGACAGGCTGCCAACATGCAGAATGCTGAAGCCGCGGCCGCCGACTGAGCTCAGCAGGGCCGCGGCCGGGCGGTACCCTGGGACTGCCACCGCCCAGCAGTGAGGAGCCGCCCGAGCCCAGCACGAAGGCCGCGGTGAGCGTGAGGAACTTAGCTTTACCTCGAGGTCGCTGGGATGCCATCGAAGGACTTGTCACCAAAGAGTGCCATGATCGAATCGATCATATGGAGAGATGGTGGCCACTGGGTGGAGAAGGAATTTGGGGCATGTGGTGGCATTGACAGGGGAGGAAGTGAAGGCAGAAGTGAAGTGTAGATAAAAAGAAACTGATAGATTTGAGAGAAACTCTCCCATGGGAAGCCACTGGGGGGTATTACGAGGAAGAATGATGTCATATGACCTGCGTTTTCACAAATCACTCTGGCTCCTGGGTTGAATGTACTCTAGAGATGGGAAGGGGACAGTAGCAGGGGGATCAGCTCTTGCAGTCATCTGGGCAAGAGCTGGCGGGCTTTGACCAGGGAAGGTGGCCGAGGAGGTTGAGAGAAGGAGTCGCGTTCTGTCTTCACTGTGAAGGATGAGACGACAGGGCTCCCGACAGACTAGACGTGAGGTGTGAGGGAGGGTACCGTCGAGGAGGGCTCCGAGATCCCTCGGCCTGAGCAACTGAGAGGTTGCACCGCCACCTTCTGAGATGGAGGTGACAGAGGGAGTAAGATTTACGGGGCGGTGTTGGACATGCTAATATATCCAAGTGGAGAAATAGTAAATAGGCAAGTGGACTCCAGGTCTCGAGTTCAGTGTGAGAGAGGGACTGGGAATATAAATTTGAGAGCCTCTGGCATATATATGGTGTTTAAAGCCGCGGACTAGATGACATCACCGAGGGAGTAAGCGTAAGCAGAAAGGAGAGGCGTTGGACCGGGTCCCAGGGCACGCCCACGTGACGGGGTCGAGCTGACGAGGCAGAAGCAGCACGGCAGCTGGAAACGCCGTGGCCAGTGAGTGAGGGGGGACCCGCGGTGGTGCTCGGAGAAGTCCTGTGAATTATTCGAGAGGAGGAAATGACGAATGGGACCAATGCCGTTGCCAGGTCAAGTAGAGGCCTGGCTTAGCGGCATGGGGTGCGGCGGCGAGCTTGGTAAGAACAGTTTCGGGCAAGTGCAGGAGCAGACATTGGACCGGGCTGGTTTCGGGAGAGAATGGGGGACGAGGAATTATGTGTAATGACTACAGGTGTCTACGAGAGGTCGGCTGCCAAAGTGGGAGGGAGAGAGGGGGATGGTGAGTTGGACGTGGACACGAGGTCCGGGGGGTCCCCCATGATTCCGTGATGATGTGGGGTCAGAGGGCATTGAGGGCCTGTTTTCTCTCCCTTAAGAAGGGGTGAGTGCTTCGGGCTACTTCGTGGCCTCGCTGGCCAGTGGTGGACCTTGGAGTGTCCCTGGTGGTCTCCTTGTCTGCGTTTCTCTTTGCGCCCGTTCCCATGTCACTGGTCTTGATCGGGACCTCCTGGTGCTCCCTTTGGAGCACCGCCCCATGAGGCCGTGTCTTCTGATTGGGCTTTTCCCGTGTTATCGGGATACGTTCTGGCCCCCTCTAGTAGGGGCGACCTGGCTGTGACCCCATTTGCACCGGTCCAGCCGTCACAGCCGTTGTTCCGAGCCAGTCCGACCAGACTCGCGCTTCCGAGTAAGCGCGTGTGGCTGCCGGAGATCCAAGACTCTCTCCCAATTTTTTTTTTATGCGCAGTTTTGTTCATTAATACCTAATTCAGGTGTCCTTTATTCAGATTCGCATTCCAAATATTTTAAAACTCCCATTCTTCTAAATTGCCAAATACTACATTATGCTGTCAAAAATTAGATTATACCCAGGAGCCAAAAGAAATAAAATCCCCGGCAGGCCCACCGCCCTCGTCTAGCTGCAGGTACCGTCACGTGGCTCACACACACATGCACCAACACATGCACACGTGAACACACACGACCGTGGGCGCGTTGTGGTCCTTCAGACCGGCAGTGGGCACGAGAGCCATGGCCTGTGACAACTATTACGCTCTCTTCCCTGAGCTTTTGCTGGCGTCCTTCCCTGCACACACGCTCCCTCCCCTGTCCCCCCTCCCCACTCCCCGCTCCAGCCCCTCTCAGGGCGGGTGACAGTTTAGAGACACACGGGAATGTCCATGAAGGTTTTCAAGCGTCTCCTCTAGACAGTCTTCTCAAGTTACAGAAAGCCGCGGTGGCGGTCGGTCGAGGGTGCCCAACGACAGAGACGCGTGAAACGCGTATGCATCTGTCTCCCGCCTGTGTGTCCGGCCGTCCCCACAGACAGGTGTCTGTCGCCCGCCTCCCCTGGATCGTGCCAGATGTGTCGGGATTCTCGCGTGCTTCCTCACCTTGCAGTGAGTGTTGTGCGTTAAGTTCCACACTAAGCAGTTCGCGTGCCTCACGCATCGGTTTGAGACCCGATGTGCTTGGGTGCTTTGCTGCTCATTTTCCCCCCCCGTTCGAGTGGGCTGCAGGGGTCTCCTCGGGCAGCACCAAAGAGCACTCGGCCGAAGAGTTGTCCCCATCCAATGTGAATCCATTATTTTGGTGAAACGTCCACATTTCTTCAGCACCATATTCTCTCTACGACGGAGCCCTCTCCCCCACACCTGCTCCCCCCCCCGCCCCCCATGGATGGGTCAGAATTCACACCTGCTTGTTCCAGGTCACGATGACATCTCAGTTAAACACTCAGCTCTGAAACTCTGCGGCGCAGAGAACAGCATCAGACACGCACATTCGTGTGGCCCAGCCGCACGTCAGCGGGCAGCCCTCAGCCAGCCTGGGCCGCTGACCCTTCAGTCGGCGTGACGTCCCCCAGTCCTGCCCTCTGCGCTTCCCTGGTGCCTCGCCACGGCCAGGCACAGCGACTTGGAGTCACTCACTCTCTTTCTGGGCTCAGCAACGCCTCACGTGGCTTTCCTGCCTATGAAACCAAAACGTGCCCACACAGTCATTAGCAAGCGTGGGAATTGTTTTTAGGAGCTGAGTATTTATTGCACACCCACAAATTTTAGGTGCCATGCAGAGTATGATTGCCAGGGGATTGCTTTTTCCCCCGAGATGCCAGAGGAAGTTAATTAGCATTTGAGGGAAATGCCCGGGTGCGGACGGAGCTCCTGGCCGCGTCGGGCCAGAACTGGACAGTGGCTGGGCCCGGTCCCTGAGCACCACACTGAGTAGAGGGTGGACAGCCTCCCACGGCCCCGTGCTGGCTGTCCTTGTCATTGTCATCGCTCTGGTCCTTTCTGGATCGTACACTATCATGTGTCCTTTGGGACCCAAAGAACGTGAAGCCCTGGGAGCCACCTGCCCCAGCCAGGGTCCCGAAGCAGATACAGAACCCCATTCCTTGGCCATGGGGAAAAGATCTGTTTGATCTCGTGGAAATCTATTGAAGGGAGTGGAGAAGAAAGTGATGGGAAGAGGGACCAGCATTTTGAAATTTCCTCTAGGAAAAAACCACTAGCGGTTCTGCCTGTGGCTACCCTTGCCCCCAGCGGCCCCACGCAAAGGTCACCCCGCCCCCCCATGGACCAACCCTTTACAAACCGGTCCTGGCCAGCCCTGGGAGAGGCAGGCAGTTGGCATTCTGAGCCACGTGTCTGCCGTGTCCTACAGAAGGAGAGCACTTGATCCAGGTAATGAAAAGTGTCAGCTTCTTATCCAGGAGAGGGTCCTATTAAATTATGTACAGTAAATATTTTTGCAAGTCGGAGCTCTGGGGAAGACTTATTGATCGGTGGCAAGCTGCCAGGCAACTGGTAAAGATTTGGAAAGTGCTTCTCAGTCCGGGGCAGGTCCTAGGAGGTGCAGGGGTGCAAACGGTCTGGAGGTGCTTTCATTTCGCCTTTATCTCAGCCTCTCACGGGGGGCCTGCCGTGTCTCCCGGGGCTGCCGAAGCGATAGCAGACAGTGACATGAACCGCCTGGTTTGTGCAGGCTCGGCGACTCTGGTGCGAGCCACCTCAGCACCCCTGCCTAGGAGGGGTGGCCTAGAGAAGGGAGGGACATAGATGACGGGCTGAGAGTCTGATCCCGCTGGAGTGGCAGGTGGCACCGCTGGACGGTGGGTGGAGGGGACCCTGCTGCCTGGACCCTGAGCTTGGCCCTGCCCTCCAGCAGCCCCTGAGAGCACACGGGAGTCTGAACCTGGCTAGTCCTCTGCGCCAGAGTCATGTCTGCCCTTCCTCCGCCCTTCGGCCTCAGCCCTGGCCCTGCCCCGAGGATGCCGGAATGGCATTTGCCGCCTGACTGACGTATGCAGTCAGTTGGATCTTGGGACCAGAGATGGGAGGTGGGGGCGGGCGTGGCCAGGAGATCTCCTCTTGTAGTTTTGCTGCTCATCAGTAAGTTCTGTCAGGGAGAGAAGCCTCCGAACGCAGTGGTGATCCAGAGAGCGGTTTGGGGTCGCTCTTTAAACCCGCGTAAGCATCTCCTCGCCTTACCTTTCCCCCTTTGGCACGGCATGATGGGATGTCGTCTGCCTTACAGGTGTGTCCAGAGCAGAGGCGCGCGGGGGGCCTATCAGGCCAGTCTGGTGTTTCCAGGGGGCAGCCTGAGTCACGTGTTGGAGGGAGGGACAGGAAGATGGTGCGCGTGTGCATGTGTGAACCTAGATGGTGCTGAGGCCCGGTAATTTTTCTTAAATCTGAGGAAACTTGCTGATTTTCCTCCCAGTGTTGCTGGGGAAAGAGAGCCCCCCACTCGGGGCTGCGAGTTTAGCTCTCTGTGCAGGGAGCCAGCGCTCTGCTGCTGAAGGAGCTTCGTGCTTCGCAGCCTTGGATCATGTCACGTGATGGAACACCATCGTGCCGCTGACGATGGTAATTTAAAATGTTGGACGGTCTTTTCAACTGAAAAAGAGTGGTAGTCATCACGTGTCAGACTTGGGGAGCTGCTGTTACTGAGCCAACGGGAGGAATCCGGTCCTCCCCGGGGGAACCTCTACCTCGTCCTCGCTGTCTCGTCACCCGCCTCGGCTGCTCTCTGCCTCCGAGTCCCACCAAGTCCTACCACCACCATTGCCACCGCTGTCACCACCACTGTCACCACCCGTGCACAGCTGGCATCCTCCCCTGAGCCCCTGGCCTCCTGGCTGCGCACCTCCATTCCTTCCTCTGTTCAGGGCCAGGAATCTGAATCCTGGCCCACGGGCTTCGCTGGAAGGGCCGGGCCTCGAGAAGTACTGGGCTTCGGAGACGCTGGCCGAGAGGAGACTGTTGAATGACAGAAATCCGGGTCCACCACTGTCCATTGTGTGGCTTTGGGCACTTCCTGAGCTGTTGTGGGTCTCTGTTTTCTCATCTGGAAAATGAGACTAGTAACGCCTTCCTGTTTGGGCTGTTGCGAGTTTTAAAGTCAGTGTCGTAACGTCCCCTACATAAGGACTGGCTCAATTAGTTTCTGTTTTATCATGAGGACGATGTCCACGGGTCAGTGTATTTCAAAAATAGTGCAAGTTGTCTAAATGCGTGGTTTTACTATTCTACTCTCTTGCTCAGTAAAACCACATATCCTGAAATTCTCACTACCATTGCTGCTACCATCACCATCATCACCACCTCCACCACTTCCACCATTATCACCACCATCACCATCATTACCACCTCCACCATCATCACCATCATCATCACCACCACCATCACCATCATCACCACCTCCACCATCATCACCATCATCATCATCACCACCATCACCACCATCACCACCATCACCATCATCATCATCACCACCATCACCATCATCACCACCATCACCATCATCACCACCATCACCACCATCACCATCATCACCACCTCCACCACTTCCACCATTATCACCACCATCACCATCATTACCACCTCTACCATCATCACCATCATTACCACCTCCACCATCACCGCCATCACCATCATCGCCGCCTCCACTATCATCACCACCTCCACCACCTCCACCATCATCATCATCACCGCGATCACCATCATCACCACCTCCACCATCTTCACCATCACCATCATCACCGCGATCACCATCATCACCACCTCCACCATCACCACCACCATCGCCTCCATCACCATCATTGCCACCTCCACCACCATTACCACCTACACCACCATCACCACCTACACCATCATCACCACCATCACCATCATCACCACCTCCACCACCATCACCATCATCACCGCCTCCACCATCATCACCGCCTCCACCATCATCACCGCCTCTACCATCATCACCACCTCCACCATCATCACCACCTCCACCACCATCACCACCATCACCACCTCCACCACCATCACCACCTCCACCACCATCACCGCCTCCACCATCATCACCGCCTCTACCATCATCACTGCCATCACTATCATCACCACCTTCACCACTGTTCCACCGCCATCACTGAAACCAGCAGCAAGAAACTTATTGGACTTTCTTGCTAAGCACTGTTATGCCTTGCATTTATCTATGCACTTAATTCTCATAAAAATTCTGGGATGTCCTTAAATATCATCAGCCTCATTTTCAGTATTATTACCCTGATGATATATGACGACTCTCAGTCCCAGAGATATTCAGTAATTTTCCCACAGTCATAGAGTTAATAAGTCATGATGGAGCCTGTTTTCTGTCTGTAGTTTTGGCTGCTTCTTTCAGGTTATTCACGTGTGTGCATGAATTCACGTGTCTGCGTGTCTGTGGATGCATGTGTTTCTACGTGGGTTGGCGCCTACTCCATCATTTTGACAACGAGGTGGCCATGGTGGCTTTATTAAAGACTTTTAAGTTCAATCCCAACAATGGAGGTAGAAAATTTTTGAGAGGCATCCAACAGACACCGCAAGATGTTTTGGTATTTTTTAAAGCAAGGTTGTTTTGGAAATTCTGGCTAGGAATTAATTAAAGTGACAAAGGTGTAAGACAGGGGAAGAAAGGTAGAGTTTTGCTCATGATGCAGTTAACACCTTCACTAGCAACCTTGTTTTGTCTAAAAGTGGTTATAACCGGTGGAGAAATGCAGTAAATCAGTCAACCACGTAAGTCAGCCTTTCCTGTTATTCTCTCCCGACTTTGTTTTCTTCCCTAGAAATCAAAGGAGCGTATGAGAGTAGTCATTGGGGTTCAGGTGGGGGGGCACTGTCATCCCGGCTGGATGCATCTCATGGAGATGGTTAATAATGAAAACTGCGGGAACTTCCGAGCACCCCCTTCTAGTTGACGTTGGGCAACCCCTGAAGGAAGGCAGAGGGGAGCGTCTGTTTTCTCACTTTTCGGCGGTGGCCTGGAGCTGCGCCCCCAGTGTCTCCGAGGTGTGCCTGTGTATTTTAGAAACAAGTCTTCGGATTTTGTATTTTAGGAAACAGGATTTTGGAAGCACATTTGCTTTGGGTGCGTTTGTCACCCAGCACAGATAGTCGTGCGTTGAGGGCTTGTCTCAATGGTAGGAAGCTGGTGCTCTCTGTTAAAATGTGAATAGTTACTTCAAAAGAATTTAGGGACTTCCGCGACAGGTGTCAGGGAGAGAAGACGTGTGGGTGCTGGAGGGCGGGGACGGTGGCTTTACCTCGTAGACACGCATTGTGGAACCCTGAGCAGGCCGGTTCCTTCAGACCCAGATGGGGTGGAGGCCGTAGTGACCCCCCAAGCCATCTGTGTGCTCTTGGGCCCTGGGGAGCAGAGGGAGGCTCCTTCCGAGGGCAGGGGTCCACGTTGGGGAGGAGCCGCTTTGCCATGGCGGCCTCACACCACCGGGCCGGGTTAGGGCAGCTGTCTCCGGGGAACTTGGTCGCCAGATGGGGAGAGGAGGCAGGGTGCTGCAGGGAGCAGTCACAGGCATCCAGGGCCATGCAGGCGGAGGGCGGGGGGCTCGTCAGCACCTGGAAAACCAGCCGCTGCAGGGAGGACAGAATTCCGAGGTCCAGCTGCGTCGGAGGTCAGAAACCGAGGCTGTACACAGTGTCAGATCGAGTGGAAAGGGTTAACATGGGGGCAGACAGAGGGATGGCTCCCAGGCTGTCCGCGTCCTAATGTCCAGACTTTACAGCTGTGACTAAGGACCTTCATCAGGAAGGTCACACAGGGGTCCTTATGGAAGGCAGGCAGGAGGGCCGGAATGGGAGGGAGGTTTGGGATGCTGCACCGTGGACTGCGGAGGTGGAGGAAGAGGCCGTGAACCAAGGCGTGCCGGCCGCTTCGGCAGCTGGGAATGGCCAGGGAGCGGGCTCCGGCGGAAGCCGGCCCTGCTGGCACTTTCATTCCAGCCCAGTGGAACCCACTGTGGACTCCTGACCTACACAACTGCGAGGCAGTAGGTCTGTGTCGTTTTAAGCCGCCGAATCTGTGGTGATTTGTTGTAGCAGCAACAGGAAACTAATACAGGTACCAGCTTCTTCTGAGGCATTGCACTCCGTTGAGAGCTTGCTTTAGAAATTTCATCTGTAGTTCCCGTCATGACACTTTGATATGCAGAGTTCTATCAGTAACATTTAAATAAGGGTTTATGTTTTTTTAAAGGGGTGAAATCATGCTTGTTTCAATCTCAGTTAAAACTCGTTGAATGATGTGTTCTTCTCAGAGGACCCTAACTGTGGCCATACCAGCGCCTGTTGGTTGCACAGTCTTCCCTTCAGAAAAATATCTGAGGAAAACACAAAACTTGCAGGGCGCATTGCAACAGCGAAACACTGAAGTTATAAAGCAAAAGCAAATATCACCCTGACAGGAAATGCTACCTAATAGATTAGCGTGTCGCTGAATACTGCATGCTGTTAGTTCTGCGAGATCATTTGCTGCCCCTCAGTTTTTCAATATTATTCACATCATGTATCTGTCTGCTCTCCAGTCTGTCGTTGCTCCCTTCCTCCAAGTCAGGAAGGAAGACAAACCCTAAGAAAATCACTTGCAGTCAAAAAAACATTGGGCGAGGTCAACACAGAGACACAGGGACGCACCTTCACGACAGAGCCACACGTCAACGTCAGTAAGAAGGACATGGATCTTCGACTTTCTTCCCAAACCAGGGCTGGTTTTGACTCCGTGTGGAGTTCTCCGTGCACAAGCTGGAGAGAAGGAGGCAAACTGCTTGCTGGCGGTTGTTGCCATGGGAACTGGCAGAGACAAAAGGCCACAAAAATGAAGGCAGAAGATGACATCTGAGGATTAAAAAAACAAGACGAAATGAGGGGTTGCTTTCTTTTCCTTGCCCCCATTTTACTACGTTAACGCGTTAAGTGCCGTGTTTAGAGAGGCCGGAGGTGCGGGAGGCAGATATGCAGAAGGAAAAGGGACACGGTTTTTTGCCTCTGTCTTGTCACTTGTTTCAACTGCATGATCCAGCCAAAGTTTTTCTCGAATTGCTCATCATCTCGCCTCATAAGTCTGAAGGTGGCACGCAAATGTCTCATTTCTAAGGACAACAGGACTAGTTTTAAAGCCAGAGGCTGGTTTGCACCCCCCAGATCCAGCTCTGGCCTGTTGTTGGACTCATGTGCAACCACGGAAACTAAGGCCAGATGGGAGCCCAGGCTGGTAACCTTCTCACAGCTGCCCGGCTCTGAATCAGGCTGGATACGGACACAGCTGCGACAGGAAAGCTTCCTTAAGCCTCTGGACGCCTGCCTGTTCTGTAGGGCCAGCTGCCCCACCAACTGACTCAGCCACACAGAGTGTCCACGGTTTTGGCCTGTGAGTGCCCAAGCTTCTTGGGAGCAAAGTAAACCTACATAGTTACACTGCAGGGGGCACGGCAGTTTAATGTAAGTTTGGAGATACAGATCATATTGGCCCCTGACTATATGCTGATCTAAATTTCTATTCCGTGGTGTTAACACATAGCTGACATTGCCTGGTAGTGGCCATAGCAGCAGCAGCCGCAGCAGTGCACATGGATTATCTCAGCCGACCTTCTGTGCTGTCAAGTTTCATAAGTCCCATTGCACGGACCAGAACACAGAGCATTGGGATGGTTAAGTACCTCACCTGTGGTCGCAGAGATGGGGGTGCGTGTCTCCAGTATCTCGGACTTCAGGGCGCAAGCTCTGAACCCCTGGTCCTGCGGCTCATCAGTCACTAAACTCCAGGTGGTATTTGAAGGGATCCCACTTATAGCAGATTCTACTCTATAGTGGAGAGTTAGGATAAGTTCCCAGCATGTTTTAGAAATTTCTTTTTTACTTAGAAAAAATTTTAATGTGATTTAAAAACTTTTCTAAGCCATGGATTAAAAAAAAAAAAAAGTCAAATATCTCTTCGAAGGAAGGCCAACATGAAGCTAATGAAGATGGACCAAGGAGGCCCAGCATCCCATTCTCTCAGGTCCCTAGAGATGCACAGATTGGGTTAAAAACCACCGGAGAATGTAAGATTTCAGAACTGTGGGAGTCAGAAGACCTGGCTTGGAGCCATGACTCCGCCCCTAGCTGGCTGGGGGACCTGGAGTGAGTCAGCAAACTCTCCAGGTCTTGGTTGTAAAGTTACAGAGGTGAACGAGGGCCCTACCTCATCTCAGATTGTGACCCATTCGGTGATTACTGAACTTGAACTAGTGGCTAACAAAATACAGTAAAGAAATAGGCTCTCCTCTTACGAAGAGGCTACAGGTAGTCATAGTTAGCACATTGCATAGAAATGTGTTAGGAAAAGAACTTGGAAAAAAATTATGTCCTAAAGCAGGGGTCCCCAACACCCAGATTGCAGACCGGTACCAGTCAGTGGCCTGTTAGGACCCCGGGCACACAGCAGGAGCTGAGCGGTAGGCCAGCGAGCGAAGCTTCATCTGTATCTGCATCCGCTCCCCAGCACCAGCATCACTGCCTCAGCTCCACCTCAGATCATCAGACATTAGATTCTCATAGGAGCACCAGTCCCTGGTGCCATAAAGGTTGAGGACCACTGTCCTAAAGTAAAAGGGTGCAGATGCCTCTCACTTCTGTTAATACTTTGCCTACAATCCCATCTCCCCACCTATTTTCCACTTGTAGATAGAAGACAGCTACAGTTCCGCCTAACCCTGCTCAAATGGCATTAATTCATTATCAATGGTACTTTAATAGATTATTTATCAGAAATCCCACATTTACAACACATTTAGAGGGCAAATTGATAATTCTGTTATAAAATCCTTAAATCCAAAAATCAATGATTTGGGATTGGTAGTAAAGATTTTTTTGGAGAGATTCTAGAAAAGTAAGGTGTCACCTTTCACCTTAATTTTATTTTCTGTCCTCACTGTTATAGGGCTTGATCTCTTTTCTTGCCAAGAGATAGTGAAGATGACACTGTTGCAGTGAGTGATAGAGTTATCTCAGCATCACTTGTGACATGTGCATTAAGGTCCTGTTATCTTTTTTTATATTCAAGTATTAAGTGATTTTTGTTATTATTAGGTGATTTTGTCACTAGGTAACAATTTGGTACAGATGGTTAGAGTTTCATAGAGAATGCAAAGAAAGATCTGATGTGGGCAGGAAATTAATATTTATCTTACCAAGAAAAAAAGCGAAAGGGATTTGGTTTAATCAAGTACTAAATAGAATTATAAATGATTACTTAAAATATCCTTACTGCTTTTTAAAATATTAACTATCACTTTTAACATTAGAGGGATAGTTTCAAACTTAGAGAGTTGTTAGCCGAATGAGACCTACAATTTGAGCATCCTGTTACCAGGTGTTGGAAGGATAAGAAACTCACTTTGTTTTGTGGCATGTGGCCCAGATCTACGAAATATTTATTCATATATTTATTTTATTCAAAAGTAGCTCTTGACCAGAATAGATGGCATGGAAAACAGTACATGATGTTGCAGAGAAGCAGGTAGAGAAA
The DNA here is from genome assembly GCA_004027375.1 of Macroglossus sobrinus. Lineage (NCBI taxonomy): Eukaryota > Metazoa > Chordata > Mammalia > Chiroptera > Pteropodidae > Macroglossus > Macroglossus sobrinus. The sequence goes on from PVKZ01005184.1 coordinate 56,110, forward strand.
TACTAAGATATGAAGACCTTTGGCATCCTTTCCCACAATCCTTGGGTGTTATCTGTCAATCCTGGTGTTTTCACCATACTTCCTTGTTTCCTAATTGATCTAAAATGTCACCTGAAAGATAAAATCCTCTTAGGACAGTACCTATCTCTAAGGCTTAACTCACGGCCAGCTGTGTAAGGCTGCTGGTTTATTTGTACCTTGCGAGGAGGAGTTATGGTGATTATTTGTGTTTCCTCTCTGTCTTCACTCCAGCTACCTCAGATATAGGCATCTCTGTGTACACACACACACACACACACACACACACACACACACACACACCATGCACACAAATAGAATTACAAAGTTTTTCTATTGCGAAGTAAATTTCTACTTCAAAGTCATTCAGTCATGAAGAAAAAGAGAGTTGTCTCCTTCCCTGCAAGGAATCTTCTAGATCAGGTTCTAGCTAGGTTTGCCATGCAATTAAACATAGTGTGGAGGAGAGTCATGGCACTGCGTGGATGCTAAAGGGAGGGTGTAAGACGAGAGCTCCCCGCTTGGCAATGCCCCTGGCTGTGCCGTGATGGAGATCAGCTCACAGCCTGCCGGGCACCCAGCAGAGCCGGCTTTTCCTGCAGTGTGGGTAGACACCGCCGCCGGCTAGTGGAATAGCAGATGACATAACTGGTGTGTGTCAAGGAGCCACATCGTGCAAAAACAGTTGTCATGAAGGACCAGCATCCCGCTCCACGCAGCAGGAGGCTCGTGTCCGAGAGTGCTGTGGTCACGGGGTGCCTGGGGGGCCAGCCTGCTCCTGGGCCCGTCCAGCTCACCACCTCTCTGCTCTTGGCATGAAGTCTGGGTACATACACCGAGTCAACATGTCACGTCTCTCACTTTCCACTTCCTCCCTCCCCGCTTCCTGTTGGCCCTCCCTCCCCCCTGCCTGACTGCCGCCCCCTGCCACATCACCCCCCGCTGACAGCGAAGCGTGTGTGTGATGAACGCAACCCCGGGACAAACTGCCCTGACAATCTTGCTTTGTCGCAGTAGTTGCCTAGGAAAGATGATTGCACAAACAGCCTCTGTCATAAACCCTTTCAAAATTTAATTTCCAAAGGTCTGCATCTAATTACCACAGAACTTTAAAACACACACACACACACACACACACACACATTCACACACACACACACACACATTCACACTAGCTGGGGGAGAAAAGAATTTAAAAAGATCTCGCCACATTTAGCAACAAGCTGCATATTCTGTTGCTTCCCCGTGAGATTTTTATCAGCCAGGGCTTTGTATGTTCTTTTACTTGATTGTCTTAGCGAAAATCTTGGCTTCTGCCTTAGCGGATTTTGGGTTGATCTTGTCGTTGATTTGTTCCTTAACTTAGCCATTGTTTTGTTTTACTGTGCGAATACGATCACAGAATCAGTGGATCAAAATTCCTTCTGTAATAAAACCCGAATTGTGTGAAGGTCTTCTAAACTACCATCCGAGAAATCTAGAGAATCTATAGCATTTAACCTGCACGTCAGGTGGATGATGGACTTTTCCAGAACAGGCAGGTGGCGAGGAGGCTGTGAGGAATAGCATTCTGACTGGGGAGTCGGGTTTTAGAAGGAAGACTGGTTTCTGGAAGAAAGACCATCTCTGGGCTTTGCTGGCAAGTTGTAATTTAGAGGGAGAGCAGTCTGAAATTAGTTAATCTAATTTAGACTGTGAGGAAAAATGCAGCCATTTCAGACAGAGTGTGGATAATTTCAGGCTGAAAGCGAATTTTAACTGACAAGAATATCTCCAGCCTTGTTAAGCTAATGAAACCTTAACTAGGTTACAAAGAAAGCAGAATATGAAGTTTGAAATGGACCTTTGAAGAAAAGAAGCGGTTTCGGATAATGTGTCTTACCCTGGGTGGAAGGCTGATTTTGTCTGGAAAAGAATAGCTTTAGCCTAGTTTAGATAATGAAGCCTTAACTAGGTTACCAAGCCACCAGAGCGTGAGTGAGCAGAACCAAGGAACCCGTCAGGATCCTGTTGAGAGAGTGACAGGCGGAGTTCATGACAGGGTACCGGGGGCAGGGTGCCATTGATTGACAGACCATGGTACATGCCCACATGACTGACACGTGGGCAAAAGGAAGAGATCTACCAATAACAGTCTGAATACATTTTGTAATTTTCCCATCAGAGTCTTCTTATTCACTTTATTTCATAGTTAATTGATGTTATTGGTTCATAGATAATAAACAGTTTAGCTTTTATTTACAAACTAGAACTGTTCTATATTTTTAGGTATCCTTTTTTTTTTGATTTATCTTTCCTCTGTGTCTATAGCTTGCTCAAAATTTTAGATTGCCAAAAATATAATATGATTTTAACTGTAAATTACTCGTGGGGGCCTGTCTTAACTTCTCTTTGGTGAACCTCCAACTCTGGGTAGAAAAAAATGACCGATGGAGCGTCCTAAAGCGGACATCGCTCAGGAGAAGCTGGAAGGGAAGGGACCCAGACACCCGTTAGATCAGGCTCCAGGAAAATTCGAGATGAGAGGTTCACATTCAGACTTTCGGTGCCCATGCTTTGAGCTCTCGCTCTGTTCCAGGCCCTGTGTGAGGTGCTCGGGTGATGACAGTGAGCAAAACAGACAGATGCCTGCCCTCGCGGAGCTTACCTTTCAGTGACAGGAGTCAGAAAAGCAATACACAGCACAGGTAGGTCAGTTATCTGGTGTGTCAGAAGGCGATCATTGCTGGAGAACAGAGGAAAAACAGAGCAGGATAAAGGTGTTGGAAGATTGACGGCAGGGGTGGGGTGGAGTGTGGTTAATATTAAGCCTCCTTGGTGGCTCAGTTAGCATTAACTTAGTTCTGACCATTCACAAAGCCATGAGGAGGAAGTCATCTACCAGCCCACCCATCTGTTCATTCATCCATCCACTCACCTACCCATCCATCCATCTGCCTACCCACCTGTCCGCCCGTCTGTCCGTCTGTCTGTCCATCTACCCACCCACCCACTCATCCATCCATCCATCTACCCATCCATCCATCCACCCACCCATCCATCCATCCATCCATCCATCCACCCATCCATCCATCCACC
>PVKZ01005185.1:0-59121 GCA_004027375.1 Macroglossus sobrinus
CCGAACACCACCGTCGTGCAGTTCAGCACGTACGCCCCGTCCACGTCCCGTGAGCTCCCCTGCCCAGGGTCTTCCGTATGCAGGGCTCCCCCCAGCCCTGCATGGGCTCGATACGAACACCGCGGGGACCACCTCGTCATCAGGAGGGCGGCAAGGCGTGACTCTCACTCCCGGGAGCTGTGGGTATCAGTCGGCCAGAAAGCTTGCTGGTTGCTACGGGTTCTAAGAGCTACAGACTCTACGTGATAGGATGATGCGACGTTAGCCCCACTCAGAGATGGCTTTTAAAACACGAGGGAGCCGAGACAGTCAGGTGGTCCTCTGCGTCCCACGGCACACGCCACGTGACTTTCTTACAGCACTTGACACACTTGCTGCCGTTTTTACGACTCGTGGGCCTGGAGGACGGAGGCCTCGTCTCATCCTGGCATCTCCAGCCCCCAGTGTGGGGCCTGGCACCCTGGAGGTGTGCAGAACAGGTGTGTCAAAGGAACGAGCAAAGGGCATCAAAAATTCAGGTGAAAATTTAGTACTTTATTTATATGTTCTCTCAAAAATCCAAATGTTAAATTGTGGTTATCACGTACTTCACACAGATGTCTTAGGAAAAATTGATCGTGGATAACGAAATCAACACCAAAATCTCACGAGTTTTGTGAAAATACTTCGGCTGAGCAAATTTTAATTTGACAACACGCAATACACTCCTCAGGCTTCATGATATAAATTTCTGAGGGTTGGACTGGTTTGAGGTACATATCAAACATGAATTAAATTCGAAACTGTCTTTTCACGACAGCTGTGTGGCTGATTCCCCTTTGAGAGGACATGCTCATCTCCACCCACGAGGTCTGTGGCCCGGGGGAGGCTGGCCTGCCTTCTGAGCGCCAGGCAGGGGCAGAGCTGAGCTGGGGCGAGCCCAGGCCTCGCCTCAGACATAACGGAGTCTCAGGCGAGACGCCACAGTCAGCAGTGAGTCACGACGAACAGTTCCCAAACACACCGAGTCTGAAAACCGCTGACTTCAGACTTTTTTTTTCCTGCAGACTTGCACATTCACACTCCCAGTTTCTGACTTGCTTTCCAGAAGTCGGGAACCTTCTGGAACTTCACAGAGCAAAAGACCCAAAGTACAAACTCCCTCGGGCACTGGGGCCCCTGTGGCCGAGGTCTTGGGACAATGCAGACGACCGGTGGGAAGCAGTGACGAGGGAGGGCAGGGCTCAGGGCTGGATCCCCTGCCCAGGGAAGTGGACTCTGCGCACGCGCGGGCAGGCCCCGCACGGCTGGGCAGCGCCCGTCAGGGGAGGCAAGGTCAGGAGGAGGCGGATTCACGAAGAACTCGTGACAGGCTCTCCAAGTGACACATTTACGTTTTAAAGGAACATACCAAATCAGCGGAACTGGGGGGGGGGTCCCTGTGCTCCATACGCAAACAGACCAGTCACAGGCCCCGACAGTGCTAAACAAGCAGGACAAAGAGGATGACGCCGCACAGATAGGACGCTCTTTCGATGAGACGGGGAAGGCAGGCAGCAGGATGGGGTCAGGGCAGAACTGACACTGTAGAACCGCGTGCCCCCCTCTCGTAAGCACTTACGACACACAGTCTACACAGCGACGAGGCGTACTGCTTTGTCCTCACATCACAGGGAAGCTACAGGGGTTCACGACCGGCCCAAGGCCACACAGAAGGTAAGGGCAAGGCGGGATTCTAAGACCGCCTGACCCCTGAGCCACAACGCTCAGTATCAGAGAAGGCCTGTGAGACGAGGCTCGAGCCACGGCTGCACGCGGCTGCGTCCCCCACGACACGCTTTCGAGGGCCCGTGCAAGTCCCAGGCACCCCCGCCCCACCCTGAGCACCGCCAAGGCCCTCGCAGAGAGCTGGCAGGGCACCTGGTGACTCAGTCCACTTAGATTCCTGGTGACAGCAGCAGTCGCTGCCTCACCCACCCACCTTGCTCCCTCCTTCCAGGCAACATGTGTGTGTGTCCAGGGCAGGTGGGCGGGACGGGGGTCCACACGGGCGTGTACTGGGCACCCACTCTGCGTCAGCACTGTTGGGATCACACGGGCGGGGTGTTCTGGCTGCCAGGCAGGGGGCGGGACATCACATGGGACCGCCGCCCCCAAACTAATAGCACGACACGCGTTTTTAAATCCGTCAGACTGCTAAGGACACAAATTCCAGACAGGGACAAGCACTGCCTGCGAGAAAAGAGAGTGATGGCGGCTTTCATCCCTGGCATGGCGACCTACCAACCCCTTCCCTGTGAAATGGGGAGCTTCACCAAGTGCCACGGGGCAGAGCTGAAGGCTCGGGGCTCAGGGCTGGAGGGCTCATGTGCTTTAAACACCCAGGGGATTGGGAACGGGGACCTGGGCTTCGCCCCCAAACCCTAGGTCTCCACGTTCCTGCAACATCGTCTCAGTTACTCGCTGAAGGGGTGAAACTGGGAAAACTCCTCTGGTTAACTGCTGGACCCCATGGTAAGAGTGCATTTAGTTCAGGGCGAAAAATGCCAAACCATCACCCACAGCAGCTGTGCCATGGACACTTTCATCAAAGGCGGCGTACGACGACTGATAAACCAGCATGAATCCGGTACCATCAGCTACAGCCCACACACGCTTTACTCAGCTTTCCTGCTCCTGCTCCAGGACCCCATGAGAACACCACATTACACTCGTCACGACATCTTTTGAGGCCCTTTCAGATGTGACAGTTCCTCAGACGGTTTTTCTCTTTTGAGGAACGCTGGTGAGCTAGTTTATGGCATGTCCCTTAACTGGCATTTGTTGACTTTTTTTTTTTAGGTGAGGCAACCTTTGGTTGACCTCATAGATTGCAAGGACTTTGCTAGCTTACAATTCCTCCCTTTTTTTTCTTTTTTGCCTACAGCACCTGGTCTTCCTAGGTGGTCTCCCATCCGAGTACTAACCAGGCCGACCCTGCTTAGCTTCTGAGACCAGACGGGGTCAGGCCTGTTCAGGGTGGCATGGCTGAAGATTATTGACATTTTAACTGTAACGGTGAATACACGTCATTCTGCAGAACGCGCACCGAGAGTAAACCTCAGTACCCACTACAGGCTTCGGGTGATTATAACATGTCAATATAGGTTCATTGATTATGATGAATATACCACTTTGGTGTGGTGTTGAAACGGGGGAGGCTGTATACAGGGGGGCTGGGAAGGCAGGCGGTGTGTGGTAAAGTCCACACAAGGCCTGTCGTTTGGTTAACAGTAATAGACCAAAATCGATTTCTTAGTTTTGATGACAGGCTGTGCGTACGTAAGATTTGATCATTGGGGAAGGTGTGTGACAGGTGCAAGGAACTCTCTGTGACTCCCGTGAGTCTAAAACGATGTCAAAACAAAGTTTTTTTTACAATAAAACGAAGTCACGTTTCACTCACACACAAAGGGGACTGGGGGTGAATCACGCGGCCCTGCCCCTAAAAACACCTCCAGCAAGAGAGTTAGGGGTTCGCATGAGCCTGAGGGAGAACATTCCGGAGCGGCTCCTGCCTCTCCGACCACGCCGCCTTACGGGACGGCGTCGGGCCTGCTTATCTGCAGGACGGCAGTGGGCGGGGCAGCTAGACGGGGAGGACGGACGGGCCTCCCTCTGTCTGCAGACGCCCGGCTCGGCAGCAGCTCCTCCTGCCCGAGCATCTTTCCTGGTGCTTCCTTCAGGCTGAGGGCATCACTTCCAGCCTAGGGAATGCGTTTTAACTACAGGTGCAAGAATCGTGCATGCTCAATGGTTTGGTGGGCCTTGCCCGGTGTTTTCAAGTCCTTTAGCTTTTAGGATGACAGGGAAATGTTTTTGGCACAAAGACAGCTCTTGTAGGGCTATTCTTTAGAACAGCAAAAACTGGGAACGAGCAAACTGTTGAATTATGAGGGAACGGTTAATTCAACTAGGACGTTCATCCTTAAGCAGCCATTTAAAGTAAAGCAATAAATATATTTTCACGAAATGTGAAAAGGCCAATGAAACAATGATAAATAAAAAAGACGATATTTATGATGTCTGACGCATTATAAATGCCTCTGGCTGGAGGTTACGCTGTCTCACGCAGAAGGGCGTATCCTTAGCAGACCATCTGGCCGCTCGTCCCAGCCACGTCCTCCGGTCAAGCTTCATCCTTAGTAAAACCGACGTTTCCATCTCCGTCAAAAAAACACCCAGTTACAGTGTGACCACAACCACGTCTTTAAAAAAAATTATATCCCAAAATTCTACAGGGAACCAGAAAGCATTTTCCAAATCGTACTTACCGGACACACACTGACTTTATTTTTAAAATTTATAAATAAAAACATGTCATTTTAAAAGGCAGTCTGAAGACTTGCCTTTATCACAGTGGTTCCTGACACAAATTATATACTGCAAATTACACCTCTAGATCTGAAAGAGCGAACGGGTTTCCTCTCGCGGGCCGACCACGGAGACGAGCGGGGCCGGTGCCGACGCCGCGGGGCCTCGCCGGCGCCAGCGGGGCGGGCGGGCTGAGCCCGGCCACGCTCGCTGCTGGGTGATAAGGAGGACCAGCGCCTGCTTCTCTGGTCGTGATGGAAGTTTCCTACCACAGGGTAGGTGGAAAAGGAGGAGACGAGAGTGCGGGAATGCAGCAGGCAGCCTGAAGACCCCCGCCCCGCGTCCACGTCCTAATCCCTGGACCCTCCAGGCCAGAGGGAGTGAAGCCCACAGGCGCAATCAGGGCTGCTGGCCATGTGACCTCAGGAGAGGACGCGATCCACGTGGGCTGCCGGAGTCCCAGGGCGCTAGCAGGTGGGAGAGGGAGGCGGGAGAGAGCCACGGAAGGGGCCAGGTGAGGGACCCTAGAGAGCCATGGAAGGGGCCGGGAGCCGAGGAACGTGGGCGGCCTCCAGAAGCCAGGAAAGGCAAGCGAATGGATCTTCTCCTCGAGCCGCCAGAAAGAGCACGGCCTGGCCTGTAACTCAGTGGGAACCGCGTGGAAATTCTGAACTACAGGCTCTAATAAGAAATGTGTGTGTTTTTTCCAGCTACGTGAAACCAACTAACACAGGTGGCAGAGAGAGAAAGCGCAGCCTAAGTGAAGACAAGGTGCCCACAGGAGCCCACCCGCTCTGCTGTGCCCGCCAGTCAGCTGAGAGACGGACTTGACTCGCGGGTGTGGGAAGCCAAGGTGGACTTGGGGTGCTCACCCAGGCCCCAACCTCAGTCCCGGCGCGGGCACCGCTCAGGAGCGGGGTTGACGGCAGCAAAACGCTGAGAACTCCCCGTGAGAGGGACTCCTTTTAACGCAAACCATCCCCAAATCCACTTCCTTTGCACGGACACCAGACAGCCCACCCGGCTCAGGAAGAAGACTGAGGAATTCGGGGCGCGCGGGCTGCACAGCTGTGTCTGGCTGGGAGGGGAAAACGCCCCACGCTGACGACCCAGGGACGAATGAAAGTCCAGTCCCAACCCTGGGGTCCCGAGGACAAAACTAACCTCTGGGTCTCAGCTCCTTAGCAGAGACCGGGTGGAGGGGCGTCCGGCTCCCCGCACGGGGTGGCACGCAGCGGATGGTCAGTTATCACAACGTCCGCGTGGGACCGGCGGGCCCCCAGCCCCCCTCGGGAGCCGGTGGGGCCACGCGCCTGGCCCGCGTCTCAGAGCAGCGCGTCTCCGCGTGCACACGCCAGCAGCACCCGCTTCCTTTTGAAAGCGCAAGTTGCCACGGGCCAGGCCCAACTTTTTATAAAACAGATTCACCGAGCTACAGTCGTTACCGTCAATAACAGCGCCATGAGCAGTGGCCAAGCGGACACTACCATCTGCATTACAGAAAACCAACCAGAGGTACGAAGGGGACAGGAAAGCCACCATCTGCAGAGCCCCGCGGCACACCAGCCCTGCGGGGGGGGGGGGGGGCCCGTGAGCCCCGTCTGCAGCTCTCCTGGCAGCCCGCCAGGCGGCCACCTCCACACCTGCCAGATCAGGGCTCCCCCGCGGGGTCGGGACCTGGGAGCGCACGTCACACGCCTGTCCTCCCGGTCCGCCCTCTCTCCTCGATGTGCCCATCCCTGCTCGTCCTCCCTTACACAGAATTTGAGGACTCAATGAAGACACAAATTGCTACACAGCCAAAGTGGCCTGAGGCGCAGCCCGTTCCCTCCCGGGGTGCTGCGGGGGGGGGCTGGCGAGTGACAGGGACACCAAAGCTAAGAGGCCAGGTGCCCTCCTCGCCTGCCGTCGCGAGGCCGGGCACCCCACCACGGAGCAGCGCCCCCCACCCGAGCCCTTACCTTGAAGGACGCGTGCTGCTCCATGTGTCGCAGCAGCTGGGGCTTCTGGGCCGCCGTGTAGTCACACACTGTGCACTTGAACTGCTTCCCTGAAAGCGGGGACAAGGACAGGGTCGTCAGGCTGGCGGCTCCCACGCGCGCACGTGGCACCAGGCGTGAGCCAGGCGTGCAGAGGTGCCCCCCACCATCTGCGTCTGGAATCCCGGGGAGCAGCGCAAGCAGGGACACAGACACGGGGACGGGAGAGGACGGCCAGCGCTGCCTGGGGCGGGGGGGGGCGGGTGGGCCACCGCGGTGACACCTGGGCCGGCTCCTGAGGAAGCAGGCCAGGTGTGGCCAGCCGACCACAGGGAAGGAGCGTGGAGGGAGCAGGGGGCACGGGGCAGCCCCCCCGTGGTCAGGAATGCGTCCCTGAGTGTGTGAATGCGATGCGCCACGACCCCGGAAAGCAGGCGGACAGAAAAGGACGAGGACAGACGATGTGCTCGGGAGCAGAGTTCGTGGAGCAAAGTCCGCGACAGCACACGCTGACACACACGGCAGCACGGGCCGGCCCGCGCCCTCAACGCTCGTGCTCCTCGGCTCACGCGACCCCTCTAATCCTGACCACGCTGTCTGACGGTACGCACCCCCAACGCTCGTGGCTCCTCGGCTCACGCGACCCCAAATGATTGAAAGTCCTAACAACGCGGTGAGAGCTGATGCCCTCTAAACACCGAACACCTGAATTCCACGAAGTGCCAGCCACGAAACAGGTGAGCTGCAGCACGCGCACGTGCACGTGCACACCTGCATGCTGTGCACCGCAAACACCTGACAAAGGGGATGCACCTGCTCCCGGGGACGCGCCTGCGGGGCTAACGCACAGGAAAGCTGCACTCAGATCCAACACACATTGTAACGACGGCAGGAAGAAAACGATACATTGTCCAGAAACAAGGAAATGGTTATGTAATACATGGATCACCACAGCGAGGCCTCTACTACACACCAAAGTAACTTTGCAAGACTACTGGATTTCACAAATGTGATAAAACCATAAAATAAAGCTTGAAGAAAATAGAATAGAATTTCCCTCCTAAGATGGGAAAGGTTTCTTATAACAAAGAAAAATCATGGAGGAACAAAGCATAAAGGAAAAAAAATTAATTCACAAAGTTATCATCTGTAAGGAAAAAAGACACAGTGAACACAATGAGAAAGCAATGACAGGTCGGAGGGAAATAGTCACAAAATATGGCAAAGCACTGAGACCCCAAGAACTTTTAGAAAACAGTAAGATAAGATGTGCACACTACGAACAAATGAATCAGTTGTAACTAAAACTTTTTCAAAGCTTTCTTAAAATGAGAAAGAATAACCGATCGCTTGGTGAAAGCTAGACATTAGAACAAGCGTTTCTACCACGCAGGAAATGAAATCCACTCGAGGCTACCTGATCAGATTCTAATCTGCCCCAACACTGGTCGCATTCGGGACTGACCACGCGCACCCTGGATGGTGGCGTCCCCTGGCAACGCCAGCTTAGCTGTGACCACGGACGCCCTCCAGAGCCTCAGGCTCACGGGGTTTGGAGGGTGGAAGAGGATCAAAGCTTCTAGAAGGAAAGACCAAGGCCTCCTGAGGATGCCTCAGCCCCTGAACAGCCCCATGCCCACCCCACGCTGCGCACTTGTGCGTATACATGCGGGCACGCACACGCACACATATGTGCACACACGCACACGTGGCGTTCTCCCAGCTCTGGGGGCGGACGGGCTCGGCGCCGGGACTGGGCTCAGGGCAGCGAGCACACGGCCGAGGTGTCGCCGCCCTCACAGAGCAGGAATGCTAACAGCCCGCCCCTCCTGCCTCCAGCACGTCCGGGTTCGGCTGGACCGGGAGCGGGCTCCGAACCAGGCTTTAGAGGGGAAAAACTCGCTCCGGAGTCACTCACCGTCGGCCGTGTGCAGGAGCTTGTGACTTTTCAGCGTTCCTTTCGATTTGAATTTCTTGCCACACATGTCACACAGGTGGGTTTTCTCGGTGCTGTGACGATTCATGTGAGCCTTGAGGTTGCTCTTGCTACGCGTTGCATACTCACACAGGGAACACTTGAAGGGTTTCACGCCTGCCGGGGAGGAAGAAAACGCACGCGTATATGCACACGCACGTGTGTCTGCAGGTGTGCATGCATGTGTGTGTGTGTGTGTGTGTGTGTGCATGTGTGTCTGCAGGTGCGTGCGTGTGCGTACATGTGTCTGCAAGTGTGTGTGCATGTGTGTACATGTGTGTGCATGTGTCAAGTGTGCGCATGTGTGCATGTGTGTCTGCAGGTGTGTGTGTGCGTGTGTGCATGTGTCTGCAGGTATGTGCGCGCATGTGTGCATGCATGTGTGTGTATGTGTGCATGTGTGTGCATGTGTGTCTGCAGGTACGCGCGTGTGTGTACATGTGTCTGCAGGTGTGTGTGCATGTGTGTACATGTGTTTGCATGTGTGTCTGCAGGTGTGTGAGCATGTGTGCGTTTGTGTGCATGCGTGCGCACATGTGTGTGTGCATGTGTGTCTGCAGATGTGTGTGCGTGTGTGCACGCATGTGTACGCCACATCCACTCTGGATAATGCCGTGTCCCCGCCTGTCCCCAGACAGGCTCCCACGCCATGCTCTCACCCAGGCTGTCCCCATGTGGGGTCCGCCAGGTGCTCCGCTCTGCAGCCTCCTCGGACTTCCCCCAGTGGATGTCCCCACTTCCCCGTCAACGTGCCCAGGCCTGGACCCCCTACTGGCAGTGTGGCTCACACCTGTCTCCCCCACAGCTGGACGATGACCCGCCCGAGGGCACAGACCCCGAGCACGAGTTCAAGTGAACGGAGTTAAAGTGAACGAAGTTACGGGAACCTAGAGCCTTTGCAAAACCCCACGGGACGAGGCGCGCAGGGTGAGTCGTGACAGCGTGTTTCTCTGCGTGAAAGCAGCAGAGCTTTCCAGCAGTGGTCGCCGGGCGGTGACGGGGGTGGGGTCGTGGGGCTTCCTGGCATCCGGCCGCCCCCTCCACTCGCGAGCATCCACAGGCCCCGCTTCGCAGTACACACGGGGGGCTGAGAAGCCCCAGCCCCACAGACAAGTGAAAAGGCCCCTGCGACCTCGTGTGGCACACCGTGGGGGGCGGGGGCGCCGTGCCCTGAGCACGGGGTGTGGCAGACGAACTGTGGTGTGCTCAGCGCCTTCACTGCTCATCCAAACGACCCGCGACGCTGCAGCTGGGGAGCCAGGCCTGACCACGCTGCATGGGCCACAGCCCCCCCCCCCCCGCCGCACCCCCCCCACCCCGCACGCATTCCCGTCGCCGGCCTCACTCAGCACTTGCCACGTGCCGCACACCGCCATGGGCGCGGCGTCCTCGCCGTGGCTGACGGCGCGGGTGCTGTTGACACTTGCTCTTTGGTCAGGCGTCACGGAGGGTTGTTTAGCTCCGGCTGCAACGAGCACGGTGCAGAAACGCCCGCTCTGATCGGTGCGGCGGCAACCGAGTCGTGACTGACGCCGCCGGCCGTGGCTGGCGACGGACACACATCTCGGGGCGCTGACTCCACACCACCACGGGAGCCTGAGGCCCCGGCTTCCCCGGACGTGCTCCCACACAAAGCCCACACGCGAGAACCCGAACGCCACGCACTCACCCTCGTGAGCCCAAATGTGGCGCTGAAGGTCGGAGCCGTTCTTCATGAGATAGAAGTCACAGTAGGGACACTTCATGGCTCTCTTCCCGATCAGCCCCTTCAGCTGCACCCTCCTCCCGAGCACGGCGGAGATGGTGCTCATGGAGACCTCTAGGAGGAAAGCAGGATGGTCGTCACGCGCAGCCGGAGGACCCCGGTCACGCCGGATGTGGACGAGCCTCGTGCCCGCCCCTGGACCCCCCCATCGAGCCTAACAGCGCAGAGACGGAGAAACCACCTGTGCCTCGTGGTGTCAGACGACACGACTTCTGTCTGAGAAGGTGACCCAGAGTCTCAGCAAGTCTCACATCCAAATATCCGTTTGCACAAAATGCGAGGGATGGAGAAATAGTATCACGAGGCAACTATCAGGCAAATGCAGGACGTGAGACCGTCCGCAGCCGCCGTCCCCGACCTCTGTGGCCCCAGGGACCGGGGCACCCATGGGACTCCGATGCCTGACGATCTGAGGTGGAGCCGAGGCGGGGACACTGGCGCTGGGGACGGCTACAGACACCGACGAGGCTTTGCTCACATGCCTGCTGCTCACCTCCTGCTGTGCGGCCGACCCGGTTCCTACCGGGCCACGGAAGTGCACCGGTCTGTGGCCCGGGGACTGGGGGATCCCTGGTCTCGAGGAAAAGTGACCCAGTTTTTCCAACAACTTAATGGCATGGGGAAAAAAAAAAGCAGGGAGCCGGGGTGTCCTATGAGAATACGAGAACCTTCACTGACATAACTAAGAGCTAAATGCTTGAACCGTGATTCAAGCAAACCAAGTGTCAAAGAAATACTAGTGTCAACTGGGAAAATGCTAAGTGGACTAGTACTAGGTAGCAGGAAGGGACTGCTGGGAACGCTGCTCGTTTTAATGGGGACGTGGTGGTCACGGTGACAAAATAACCCTTTGTCAGGGATGCATTCCAATGTGTGTGTTTACGGGAGATCACACGCGATCTGGGACATACTTTAAAATATTCTAAAAAAAACAAGTGGGGAGGGCTTGATGTAGGAAACAAGCTTGGTAACATGTAGGTGACCGAGGAAGGTGAGTGGTGGATACGTGGGTGCCCGGACCGGGGCCACCAAAGCCTCCCCCAGGGCGGGGCTCTGAGAGATGAGGCAAGAATGAAACAGGAATCGACCAGGTGGAAGGCAGGAGGCGTGTCCCCGGAGGTGAGAAAGAAGTGACAAGGCATGAACGCCCAGTGGCTCAGGCCTCACGCATCTGAGGGGGGGGCCTGGGAAAGAGGGAGGTGACGGTCACTCCAACCACCGAGGCTCCTCAGCCTGGGAGGGAGCCTGACCCCGCGTGAGCCACCACGGCGGGCAGCACGAGCTGACGGATGGGGCCGTGTCAGACCGTGTGAGTGACCCGGCGAAGGCCCTCGGAGGTCACGTTAAAAAAAGGGGGGGAGGGCTTGTGAGACAGCGGAAGGGCGCCTCTGAAGACCCCAGGCACAACCTGGAATGACTATGTAACCCCCAGCTCCACATCAGAGTGGTGGCTCCCCAGGGTTTACTCAGGTCCTCACCCCTCTGTATTTTCATTTAGTGCAGCTGCTACGTACTGTCGTGTTTTAAAATAAACGTAAGGATTTCAACATTGCTCTCCCGCTCGGAACTGCGTAACCTTACCAGGATGGTTCGTCTTGATGTGTGACTTTATCAGTCGATCTTCTGAAAAAGACTTTTCACACACAGGACAAGAATAACTCCGTTTGTCCTTAACAGAAAGAGAGCACAATCAATGCCTGCCTTGTGTGCACCTGGGCGCTGTGGGGCCACCACCACCACCGTCACCACCACCACCGAAGCCGGACGCACAGTGCACCTGTCCACGGCCCGTGCCATGCAGCCTGCCTCTGGCCCCGCACCGCCTGGCGAGCTCGTGAGTGGGAGGGAAACGGCGTCGCCTCCACTGCGGATGGAGGGACGGGGCTTAGAGACAGATGATGGTCCTGAGGAGGTGGCCAGGCCCGCACAGGGCCGGGCGTGACCGCGAGCCGAACAGGCAGCTCAGCGCTGCGCCACAATCCCATAGAGATCACTACGCCACGATCCCACAGATATCACTGCGCCACGATCCCACAGATACCACGTCCTCCGGCACTCAGCGCATGGGGTTCCCAGAAGGCACTCTGTTGAGAGTCACGACCACTAAACATATTCGTACCATTAAATCCAGCAACTGCCATCCTTGCCGTCTACCCAGATACACAGAAAACTTATGTCCACACAGAAACCTGCACACAGATGTTCACGGCAGCTGGATTCATAACCACCAACTTGGAAGCAACTGCCTTGCAGGAGATGAACGGACAGACTGTGGTCGAGCCAGACAAAGGAGTATTATGTAGTGCCAAGAAGAAATGAGCTATCAAGCCATGGAAAGACGTGGAAGAAATTTAAATGCACGCTGCGAAGTGAAAGACACCAATCTGAAAAGGCTACACACTATATGATTCCAACTACACTATATCCTTAAATTAAAAAAAAAAAAAAAAAACAGAACGATGGGGACGCTAAAAAGGTCCATGGTGGCCAGGGCACGGAGGGGAGAGAGGATGAACAGGCAGAGCACAGAGGATTTTTAGGGCAGTGAAACTGCTCCGTGTGACCCTACAATGATGGGTATGTGTCATCATACATTTACCCAAACAATGGATGACACCAACAATGCACATCAGGAGCGAACCCTAATGGAAGCGTACAGATTTGGGGTGACAATGACATGTCGGTGTAGGTTCTTCAGCTGTAGGTAAGGTACCCCCTGAGGAGTACATGTCAATAGTCGGGGAGGTGGGGCATGTGTGGGGACAGAAGGTAAGTGGGAAATTTTCAGTGAACCTAAAACTGCTCTAAGAAATTCGTCCATCAAAAGAAATACACATAAAGAGCTCAGAACACTCAATAACCCTGGCAGACTCTGTTGCTGAGGTTTGAGCATTGTCATTATGTAACTCAGCCTCAGATAACAAAATGATACAAAATGACCTCTGTGGCCCACACTGGACAATGAGCATTCCTCCAGACTCCTTTGTGGATTAACTGCTGCTACTGTTACAGAATGTCCCCTGAGGCGTTCCCGAGAGCCCCCGCCTAGGAAAAGGGTACTTTATGTCTAAAAACAAAAGCAAAACAGCCGTTGGTTACATGCCAGGTTCTGAGCAGTGCCGGCCAAGCTCAGCCAGCCAAGCTCAGACGTCTGAGGGGTCCAGGCAGCTGCCGAGAAGCTGTGCCGAGTCTCCCACCAGCCAATGCCACTGACGCCACCGACTTCCCTAGACTATGAGACGGGCCCGAGGCTTCTGAGCAGACTCCTGTCACTGTCCCCGTTGCCCTTGGCCCTTCCCAACGTCCGCACACGGGAACACCTGCTCACGATGCCACTCTGAAGGGCGCCGTGGGCCTGGCGCGCGTCCCCGAGGGGAGGCCCGTGGCCAGCCCCGGCTGTCCCCAGCGCCCTCGTCATCGGAGCTGAGGAAGGCTTTCAAAAGGGCTTTGAAGGAGTTCACGGTGATCTCCCCTGAGCCCCTGCTGGCTGATTTCTTTTCTTTTAATCTCTGATAGTCTGAAGGCAGTTTATCTCGAGGCTCATCAGGGCCCCTCATTTCCCGATGCCTTTGAAGACGGCAGAAGGACACGGGCCGTGGGAAGGGGTGCTGGGAGGGGAGTGCTCTCTCAGGACTCAGCTATGCCTCTTTCAAGACCTCGATCCGCACTGGAGATGAAAACCCAGACGGACAAAGCAGACTTGAAAAGAGCGGTGGTTAAAAGCGCCCGGCAGAGGCAGAGAGATGGGTAATGACGCTGAGCGCGCCCAGCCCTGGGGCTTTGTTTGCGCCGAGGGAAATACCTTCAGAGAAACACAGGGCTCTGAGAGGGAGCAGGTGTCAGCAGGAGGCCACCGCCGGGCTTGGGGTGCAGGCGCAGCCCCCCAGGAACAACGCTGGGAGCCGGCTCTCCTCTCTGGCAAACCTCGCCTGGGTCCCCGCCTGTGTGCCACCCGGTATAGTAACTGCTGTACAGGTAAGCACACCTGGAAGACGTGTGGCACTAACTCACAAGGCGAGAGATCCCGCTCTGACAAGCTCTCGGGAACGGAAGGCCCGGGTTCAGGCCCTGCTGTCCTGAGGGCTCCCCCCTTCATTCCACAGACCTTCCAGGGCTCCTGCTCCGTGCCGGGCTTTGCGCTAAGGTCACAGGTATGAGACACTGGCCCTGGCCCCCAGGGTCTCACAAGCTGGGCAGGAAGGAGAGGTGCCGACACAGAGAGCCCCACAGTCCTCATGGGACATGCAGAGAGTAGGCGAGGACAGGAAAGATGACGCTCAGACGGTGACTGATCTGAACGCTCAGAGAAGAGCCAGAAACGTGTCCCTTTGGGATTTCGGTTCCAGGAGCTTCCCTCCGCGGGAAGCTGTTCCGTCTGGCCAGGCTGGGGCCCTCCCACGCGGGCCCTCGGACACGCTGACAGGAAGCTGTCCGGGACACAGGAAGCTCCGGTGGCCCCAGGCCCCCGGCTCTGTGAAGCCCCACAGGGCCGCACAGAAGCAAACGGGTCTGCGATCAGGTAAGAAAAGACCAGACTCCTGCAGCTCCGGGAAAGGAAAAACCTCACATACAAACACTTACGTCCAAAAACATTTTCCTCTACTTTAAAGGAAAAAATGCAGACTGACTCAGTTACTTCCAGAAAGATCTTTCTCTGCGCTTTGCTGGCAATGCAGGATTTCAGCTCACTTCTAGCAAGTACGGGTAAGATTTTCAAAACGCACGCGCCTGTGCAGGCAAAACCAGACCCCGTACTGCTCCAAGACGAGCGCCAGCGCTGAGTTAGGACACGTGAGAGACGAGCCCCCCGGGACAAACACCCGCCACCACCAGAGTGACCACCAGTGCTCCAGCTCCTGCTGGCACGGCCGCCGAGAAGGGCGGGGCCTCGGGGGCTGGCCCCGCCCCCTGCTCACTAAATTCCAGCGGCGAGCCCCGAGGTGAGGGCTGCCACCCCTGCCTCACGGACGAGCGGCCGGAGGGGCCGGTGGCAGAGCCACGCCGCCTGCGTGCGGCAGAGTGAGGACACACTGCCGCGCGTGCCCACGCCCGCTCCTGGCGGCCACGGCGTCCGCACGCGTTACCTGTGAGGTCTGCGGGGCGGGGAGGCGAGCCGGCGCCAAGCGGGGCGGACTGCCATAGCGTGGAGGTGCGCCATAGGCTCCACTTCCTGATATGCCAAAAGTCTGTGTCAGGAGAAACTTATTTAATTAACAGACTCCCAGGCCCCCCCTGCAATCACGATGGGGGCAGGAGCCCCGGAACGTCGCCCGTAACCACCACCCCCACGTGACTGACGCGAGATGTCACGAACGGCACCATACGGGTCCGTGACGTACAAACTCGTGTGACAGGACCCACGCACGGGAGGCGACCCCCTGGCCTCGCCACCCAGCAGCACGTGCACGCGGCACGCTGACGTGTGAGCACACTGCGGCCTGAGGAAGGTCTCAGAGAGCGGTACTTACCCTGGATACGGATGAATGACGCTGACAAGTCCTACTTGGTTCTATTGCATGTGGATTTTACGCTGCACTAGCTGAGGTCTGCTACGCACACGCCACCACCCTCCCGCGGGGCGTGACCCGGGGACTGAAATGCACTGCCCTGGGTGCTCTCCACGTGTTTCCTAATCTCGTCCTCACGACCCCGGGAGGGACGCGGGGAAAGGACCTCACCTCCACGTTACAGATGAGCGGGGTGAGGCTCGCAGAGGCGAGGCCCCAGCTCCCTGCGCCCCAGGCGGGAACCCAAGCCATTGAGCAGACGGCCCGCCAGGAGCGGCGTGGCTGAGGTTCACAGCCAAGCATCGCAGCATGGGCCGTGTGGGGCCGTCACGGGGAGATGCACGGGCTCGCGTCCCGTCCTGCCCCCTCCCAGCAGTGCGACCGTGGGCGACGGAGCGCAGGACCCCACAGCAGCAGGTGCTGCTCTGCCCAGGGCGGGACTGACCCCACCTCCCAGAGGCGGCGTGAGAACTAAGCAAGGCCCCACGAGGGCCTGGACCACAGATAAGGACAGCAACTGCTACTTCCCTTTCCCTCATCGCCTTCTCAAACACCAGCACTGAAGGGGAAGCCCCTTTGAAGGAAGACCCGTAACCGCAGAAAGTTGAAAACAAAAGCCTCTTTCAGTGCCAGTTGACCAGGAAAAATAATTAAAGCCCGTGGAACTGGGCTGAGATCTCAGAGCACGTCCCCAACACGCCCGGTGACCGTGAGCCCCAGGATGGGGCTGGGAGGCTGAGCCTCAGCATCCAGGGCAAGGAAAGAGCTGGGCTGGACCACGGGTCCCCCTGAGACCCGCAGCGGGCCAGGAGAATGGGTGTGGAAAGCACGGGCGGGCCCAGAGCAGAAAGCTCGTTCACAGCTGCCTCGCTCTCGTCAGTCTCCAGCCTGTGTTTCAAAACCTCTAAATGCAGAGCATCCAGTTCCAAAATGATAAGTGGAACAGAATAAATAACAACAGTGTAACAGTCACTGGCATAAAATGCTCACGCCATGCCAGGCACTGTTCTGAGACAGCTGTGTGCGTGTCTTCATTCTCACCTGAGAACGGGTAAACTGAGGCACAGAGCAGCTGTATGACTCATCTGAGGCAAAGGGTGTGGCAAACGGGGCGCACCCCTCCCGGGCTGCCCTAAGGACCCGGCCTCACTCCCTCCTGACTTCACGTGAGTCCCTGGTAAAGAAACTACAATGACTGCTGCCATCCTGCTGTCCCCTGCCCTAGGAGAACACAGAAGCAATACCGACCTCACGGGAACGTGTCACTCAGGGGCCCCAGGTGACACGGGACAGCTGGCACACAGTCAGCCGTCAGCCAAACCAGCCCTGAGCCGAGTGCCTTCCCTGGAGCACTGCCTTTGCACCTCCAGGAACTCCAGGAGAGCTGCGTGCATACAGAAGTGTGCATGTGTGTGCACGTGTGTGCTGTGTTTACAGCTGTGCAAAACGTGTGTGTGCGTGCCTGTGTACTAGGCTTACTGGAGGGAATCACTCTGTAAATTACATAAACGTCTAATCACTATGCTGTATACCTGAAACTAACATAACACTGAATATCAACTGATTGAAAAAAGTCAATTAAAATGCATGTGTACACGTGTGTATACGTGTGTGCATAAAACGGATACTTTTTAGTACATATTTCACACAGAAGGCGACCAAGTCGCAGAAAGGACGAGTGACCTGCCCACCGTCACACGGCCCGTGCAAGTGCTCCACACGGTGTCTGAATGCGGGCATCCAAGCCCAAAGTGCCTGCTCTCACCCTCCCACAAAGCTCAGAACACCCCGACTCCACCCTCAGCAAGAAGAGCTACCGTGTCAGTGACTTTTATGCCAGGGGACAGCGGCATAAACGTCCAATGTCTGTGCTGCCTGAGGCAGAAAAAGAAATGCAATTAACACGGAGCCACAGGTGGGGCTGGCTGTGCCTCCTTGATACCTTTAGAAGTGTCAAGTCACGCTCAGGTGTCGCCTCTTCAGTCAGATCAGGGTGTGCAAAAGTAAACACTCATCGTGTTACATTGTCTCCCACTCAAGCATTAAACAGAGTTTACCATGGTGGATGCCAACAGCACCGTGAATGAACACATCACTTCTAAATACAAGGGCTTCGCAGGCATTTGATGATGACAGTCTGCATTCACTGTGCTCTCGCTATGAACCACTTCACGGGCATTATCTACCTGAATCTCTCAACAGCTTTGGTAGCAGCTATTATCATCATCAGCCCTGTCATTAATAACTCTTTAAAACGACCTTGAAGAGACTCTTGCTTTGCTTCTATCCTGTAACTCTCTCTCTTCTGCAGACTTTCTCCCAAGCTCAAAACTTTGCGTAGAAAGCAACTTTGTTCGATCTAATTTTTTTTTTTCTCAATGTAGCTGAGGCCCTCCCTGCAGAAGGAGCCCTGCGGTGAACAGTCTGGCTCGGGGGGGACCCCCTCGGTTTCAGGGCTGGACGCGCACACGCTGGGTCAGAGGAGGCAGGGACACCGCCGTCTGCGGACAAGTGAGAAAGGCATGAGCACCCAGGGGACACGGGCTGTGGTCCAGGCTTCTACTTACCAGCTCTGTGTGAACTTTAAGGTGGGCCTGCAGCTTATATTTATCTGGAGTCGAGTAGTCACAGCCGTCAGTGGGACACTTCAGCAAGATGTTACTGTGTTTCTGAATTACATGGCGTTTAAGGCAGTTTTTGGTGATGGAAGAATAATGACACTGGGAGCAATAATACAGATGTTCCCGGGTGTGGGTGCGGACATGCATATCAAAATGCACTTGGTACCAAAAAAGTTTGCCTAAAAAAATATTTTCATGTGAGAACAAGGAAGTTTCTTTTGTACTGAATTTGAATTTTTTTTAATTATTACGACTTTGTAACGTCTATATTCCTCTCCCTCTCCGCTTGTCCAGGTCACCCTTCACCCTTTCCACCACATCTCTACCTGGAAATTACTTCTCAAAGGTGGGAGGCTGCAAACCCTAAGGGTGATGCTACTTTTGCCTGACGTCAGAGCTAGGAGAGGAGGAAACAAGCGTTAGCCGAGGACCAGTTATGGGGTCGACTACTGCTACGCATCGATCCAGAGTCCCTGAGCTCTACTGTCACGCGGGACCCACGCGGGACCCACGGGGAACCCCCAGTCCAGCGCCGGACGTGCTGCCTCCCGCGCGGCCAGCCGTCCAGGAGACTCAGAGGCCGGGCATGCACTGTGGCCGGAAGGTTCTACTCGGGGCCTGTCTATCAAGCGCTGCAGCCACTCTCATCACCTCTCCCCACTCGTCTAGACACGGCCGCAGCCGGAGGCTCTGCTTTAAACGTGTCCCGCGCCCGGAGACTCGGCCCGGTTAGGCTCTGGCAGAGGCCAAGGCTACACCGCCGCACGCACGCCCGGCCGCGCGCGGCCCCGCGGTCCGCTGTCCCGTCGCCCGCGGCCTTCGCGAAGACCTCCAGAGCTAACGTACGACACGGGCGGCCACCCACTGCCCGCACACGGGAAGGGCAGCTCGTTTAGGAGCTGTCCTCCGCGGAGACACACGCGGGCTGCCCGAGGCGCGGTGGGGACGCCCGGGCGGCGGGAGCGACAGGCCCGCGGGCCGCGCCCGCCGCGCCTCCTTACCACAGTACTCGCACTCCAGGTCCCCGTACACCTTCCGGATCCTGGCGCACAAGCCGGTGTCCATGCGCCGCTTCTGCAGACTGTCCAGGACCCGCAGGAACGCGCTCGTGCTGGCCCGGGGCTCGGGGGCCGGCGCGCACGGCTCGGGCTGGCCCGGGGGCGCGTCCGGCCCGCCGGGGGGCGCGGGCACGTCGGGCCCCTCGGCCGGGCTCGCCGCGGGGCGCCTGCTGGGGTGCGGCCCCTCGGGGGGCTGGGCCGCCGTCTGCGGCCCTGCCCCGGGGGCGCCCTCGGCGCGCTGCGTCTCGCGGTGCGCGTCGGGGCTCCTGGCCGCGGGCTGCAGCGCGGCGCCCCCACCCTGGGCGTCCAGCGGCTGCTCGGGGGCGCAGTGAGCCTCGGCAGGCGGGGTGCCGTTCAACGGAAAGGCCCCCGAAACTGCCGTGTGCGAGCGAAGGGCCAGGCGAAGGGCCGCGGAGCCCTCGGCGCGTCCCCGCGGCGCCGCCGCGCGCACGGGCGGGGCGGGCACCTCCGCGCGCGCCTCGGGCCCCTCCTGCGGGGCGCCCGCCCCCTGGCACCCAGACGCCTCCTCCGCCAGCTGCGGCGGGCCGCCCAGGGCCTCCTGCTGGATGTCGCCGCCGGGCTCCAGCAGGCAGAAGCTCTGGTTGATGGAGCTGGCGAAGAGCGCGGCCGCGGGCGCGCCGCCGTGCGCCTCCGCCAGGTGCGCGCGCAGGCGGATGGTGCTGACGAAGGTGCGCGGGCAGGCGGCGCACACGTACACGAAGGGGTGCTTCCGCACGTGCAGCTCCAGCGCCTGGTACTTGGTGGCCCCGTGGCCGCACAGCTCGCAGGCGAAAGGCCACTTGTCCCCGTGGACCAGCATGTGGCGGTCGCGGTCCAGCTCGTTCTTGAACTTGCGCTCGCAGATGTGGCAGTCGTAGAGCAGCTGCCGCTTGCCCTCCCGCGTCATCAGGCAGAGCTCGTCCAGCGCCCCCTGCACCTTCCTGTCCTGCGGGTCGTGCGCGTCGCGGATGTGCTTGATGAGGTTCTTGACGTCCGAGTACTTCTTCTTGCAGAAGCCGCAGTGCTGCTTGATCTTCTTGTGCACGCGCTCCACGTGCACCTTGAGGTGGCCCTTGCTCAGGCAGGTGAAGGCGCAGTCCCCACACGAGAACTTCTCGCCCGTGTGCTTGCGCAGGTGCACGTTCAGGTTGGCCTTGATGGCGCTGGCGTAGCTGCACTGCGGGCACTTGTAGGGCTTCTCGTTGGTGTGGATCCGCAGGTGGGCCTGCAGCGAGTGCTTGAACTTGAAGACCTTGTTGCAGTACTCACAGGTGAAGATCTTGAGCTGGGTGGGCCCTAGCCTGCAAACAGAGGACAGCACCGTTACAGCTGGAGACCGCACAGTTTCACGACCTCAAACTCCTCCCTGTGCACCAGGCACGGAAGGCTCAAGCGTGAACCAGAGGGGGCTGCGGGGGGAGGGCGGCATCGCTCATCCACACACGGGCCCGGAGGACCTGGCGCGGACCCGCACACACGAACACCTGGCGGAGAAAAGGCCGGCTGGCACACGGCAGCACGGCCATGCGGCAAGGGGTGACAGGGCCACGTGCAGAGTGCAGAGAGGGAGGGACATCTGGCCTGGGTGAAGGGGGCTGGGAAACTCACTGAGGAAGCGGTGTCTGAGGCGACATGCACGCAGGACAGGGAGGAGGGAAGAGGGACGTGTGTCCACCCGTACACAGTAACCAGCCGTGCTCCCCAGCCGCCCCGTATGTGTTCCGTCCGGGGTATTGTAACGGAACCGGCTTAATGGACTGAACTCAGTCTGCCCCGTGAACTACACTCAATCTGTGTGGCTTTGCGCAATAGCTTCGGGGACCCTGACTTGACTGTTCCTTCAACCAGCCGTCAGGGGTGACGGCCTTTCCCTCGGATGCAAGTCCCCATGTGAGGGCCACCCATTCATGAAAGACCCCTGCCCTTCTCCATGTCCCCACTTCTTCCCAGGAGAAGTGATGTGATATATCTGATAATGTCTTCACGAGCTGAGCTGGCTTTTCCCCGCCTGGTGAGGACGTGTCTGCCCGTGGGCAGCACAGGATATGATCAGCTCTTAGCTACGTGGGCTTGCAGGAGCCTGGCCAGCAGCGGTCAAGGACTGCGGGGGGCATGGCGACTGTCTGGTTCCGCAGCGCGGTCCCGGGCGGCACACAGGAAACAGTGCACCGCACCCCTCCCTCCCTCAGCTCTATCAGAAACAGAGCCGATGTCTGAATCTCCATCCTCCTCCTCCTCCTCCTCCGGCACGAGTGGTTTTGCACTCAAGGTCAACTAGACTGTTGTTCAGTTGTCACATATTATCTCATACATGTGACATTTATTCATAAATGACTCATTTATTAACACTTGCCCGTGTGTTTCAGGCACTGTGTTAGATTTCACATATGTGATGGAGAATAAAAGCGTGATTTGCCTCGTGATCCTTTCTTGTCCAATCTGGCAGTGAGTGCGCTGAAGGAGATGGCAATATTAACAGCTAACAACTACTCAGTACTTAGCGCACCATGAACTCCATGCTGGGTGCTGAATCCCAGCCCCAGCAGTCTACCAGTTTCACAGATGAGAAAACTGAGCACCTGCCCACGGTCACACGATCAGTAAGTGGAGGAACCAGAACGTGAACCCGTGTGGCCCGCCTGCCCCCAGAGCCTGCACACTTCCCCTCCCCCTCTAAGCTGCTGAAGACCCGTGCACACCAACCCGCCCCCCAGCAGGGCCGTTCACATGGAGACGCCCCGGCGTGGGGCTTCCACTGCTGGGGAAACCGTCACCCCTTGTTTCTGAAAGCAACAGGCGAGTCACCGGGGACAGGGATTGGCAGATGAGCCCAAAAGGCAAGCGAGGCATCCCCTCTTCCGTAACTACCCCTGCCGGACGCGTGTCCGTGTTCCCCGAGGAAGCCCCCACCCCACACCAGCAGCCACGTGGCTGCTGATGGATGCCACGAGACGCGCCCACTCTACCGCACGCTCACACCACGGAACTGCCCACGGAACCGCGCTGGATCGACACAGGGTGTCTTGTCCTTCGCTTAAGATATGTAAATGAAATGCAGTCCCTAAACACCAGAGGGAACAATTCACTGATGTAATTAAAATATTCAGATGTGAAGAGTTACTGGTGTGCCTGCGTGTTCAACCCAAGGCAAATGCAAGGAAACTAATTTGGATCTTTCTCAAACAGTGAAGCTATCCAGAAGGCAGTGCGTTTTATCGGCAGAAAGAACACCAGAGGAAGAAAACCTGGATTCGTCACGTTAGCTAAATAAACACATCACCATAGTTCCTTCTCCAGTGCAAGAGCTAAATGGGTCTTCGGGAAACCTTCTGCTCTGATTTTTTTTGTGTATTATTAGATAAATACCTGACCAAGTCCTCAGTGCCCTGCCTCCCCTCTAGGGGGATGACTCGGATGCAGAGGGCAAGCAGCCGACACCTGACTCCAGCGCCAGCCGCTGAGACTGGACTGATGCACAGAGCCGCGAGTCCAAACAATTCCTGCTGGAGTCCTTTACGCAAACGCTCCTTATTCAGGGTGAGAGGACCCTCACCCACCGCATTTTAGAAAGCAATCAGGCAATCGGCTTAAAAGGCCAGACCCCTTGATTCAGTTATTCCAATTCTGGGAATCTATCCAAAATGAACACAAAATTTGAGTGAAGGTACTCATCGCACTATTTCTCACAATAGCCAAGAGCGGGAAGCTGTCTGAAGGTTACGATACAGGGAACTACTCTGCACCCTTTTTCACTCACTCATTCCTTCAAAGAAATCCAGGCACTGGGGATACACTAGGGATAAAAACACAACTCGCGCTCTCTAAGCTCACCTCCCAGAGAAAGGACGGACCAGCCTAATGGCCATAAAAAGAAGCAGATAAAGACCACCGGAGAGATGCTCTAAGAGCCCGGGTCTGGGAGGACCAATCTGTCCAGGGGGCAGGGCAGGCCGCCCTGCCCCCTGGACATTTGGCAGAGAGCTGAAGGATGACCAGGGAAGGGGCGGCATCCAGGAAGAGGAAGAGGTGCCTGCAAGGAGAGATCAGAAAAAAGGGGCCCAGGTGGCGGAAGCAGAAGCCGGAGCCCGGACAACCAGAGAGAGCACAGAAAGGGGACTGGGACCAGGCTGGGGAGGTGGCAGCCCTGGAGGGTCCCTGAGGCCAAGTGCTCCTAGCAGCAACGTGAGGCCCTAAGGGGTGCCAGCAAACGGGCATTTTACAAAGTTCACATTGGCTGCAACGTCCAGAGTTGAGTAGATGATAGCATCCCCTCATCATGGTACAGCACCAGCTACAAAACGATGTTTGTGACTAACTTGAGTAATAAAGGAAAGTAAGTATAATGTGATTAATATTAAAAGCAAGATACAAATTGCACATAAAATAGAAACTCAATGTTATGAAACACAGGACTGATAAAAGGCTAGAAGGCAACACATTAACAATTTGACAGTGATTTATCTCAGGGTGCTCAGATTACAAATGAGCTTTTGGACTTCTAAAGTTTTCTCTACAACACACCTGGTACCACGTTTTTACGAGAGCCTGACTGATATAACCTTACCTGACACATTGCTGTCACCTAAAAGTTTGGATCTATATTTTACAATGCAAAATTGGCACGCAAAAAAGTCTCTTTCACAACTATTTTATAACCGATGCTATAACATATTAACAGAACTCATGACCATAGAAATACAGCCTCAATCTGTTCATTAAATATTGGGCACATTCAACTGTAACTGGATTAGCATTTAGTCGAACGCCTCCCTTACAGACCTTTAAATATCAGAAAAATAATTAGCTGAGGTCTACAAATCAACTGGAACTGAGACCAGAACGATCTTCCAATTTAATTCCATTATAGTTTTGCCAAAGGAATGAGTATTTTTACAACTTCATCAATAAATTCAGTTGCTCACACTTGCAAGAATAGTGGACTGAGGCTACGCGTTCACGAAGCGACCCACATGGTACTGTGTCATAGTGTGGTGAGAGCACAGCAGGTGTCACACTTCCCATACATGCTGTCCCTCACTCGCACCACCAAACTGAGTCAGATGCCGATGGACAGTCTTGTGGCTGGTGGCACGAGGCCTGGAGGCAATGCCACCTGTGTCAAGTCGCAGAAGAGGTAAAACTTCATCCCGGCAGTAGCCGTGTCTGGCCAGGTCTCCCTCACATCCCCAGTGCCTGGCACGTAACCGCAGTTTAGTCCGCTGAGCTGACCTCAAGAAGAGTCTGCAGCTGGCCCAGGTCTGTGTGTCACTAAAGCTTTGTCATTGTCCTCTTTCAGGAACAGAGGGAACGCAATGGTGACAGGCGTTGCCTTTGT
The DNA here is from genome assembly GCA_004027375.1 of Macroglossus sobrinus. Classification (NCBI taxonomy): domain Eukaryota; kingdom Metazoa; phylum Chordata; class Mammalia; order Chiroptera; family Pteropodidae; genus Macroglossus; species Macroglossus sobrinus. The sequence continues at coordinate 24,573 of PVKZ01005185.1, forward strand.
TCGCCCTCTTAGCTGGGGAGACGTCTGAGGTGTGTGCGGATCTGCCTGAGCAGGTGCAGGTCACGGCTAAGACAGAGACCCCGGGGGCGTGCAAGAACGCACACGCTCCTTGTCCACTGGCCGTGATGGAGGGCTGAGTCTCAGGTTAAATGGACAAACCGAGGCCGTTTACAAAGCAAGAGCCTGATAAACAAACACACTGGCCCCCTCGCCCTCTGTGGCGGTCACGAGTCCAGCCGCTGAGAGGGGTCACACAGAACGGACACTTTACCTGCTTGACTTCATGGGCTGCTCATAGGGCGTCTGCTGAATGGCGTACTCCTGGTACCCCCTCCGCGGCGCCATGTCGGCCGAGGTGGCCTCGGGGTGTGCAGCTCCGATTTCCGGGGGCCCGGCCTCCACGGGAACAATCTTGGTGGCACCTGAGATGGAGGACAATGCACGCGTGTTAAACAGGTGCCAGGGGCGGCCCGGCTCCACCAGCACAGGGAGCAGGGCCGGGGACGTACTCGTCTGCCATACGACAGCCAGGCGCAGCACCAGTGTGCTTGCAGCGCACACGTTAATGTGTGCGTGTGTGTGTGTGAGTGTGCGTGTGCGCGCGTGCACACCTGGGGGCAAGTTTTCTAACAGTCCATCATGCAGACACGTGTTCATCCATGAGGTTTTACGAGAGACCACACGTGTCAAACTTTACATACATGGAAAATGGTATGAAGACAGTGTGGAGCAGCGGGACCAACTGACCAACGGAGACCAGGCACCTAAGCCGCCCGGGTCCCGTCCCGTCCCGAACAAGACACCTCCTCACCACCCCCGGGAGTGGGACACTCAGAGGTCGTCTCCGCTCGTGCAGCTCTAGGAAGTGAGAGGATCGACGACCTTTGACAGCAGCAGACATTTCACGCGCGTGTGTGCACACTGTGCACACACGTGCATATGTACACGTCAAACGCAGCCACGGAAACGCTCCAACCTACCTCTTTTCTTAAACAGCGCAGGAAATTACGTATACTTTCTACCCCTACATACGGAAATCTCAAAATACTACCATCAGTTTTTAAGAAACTATTGTAGGAACTTTTTCTAGAGATAGCTGAGACCAGGAAGTTCTCCCTGTCACAAAATTGCATAGTCTCTACTTATCACCCTACTCAACACTGAAGCACAAAGAGGTATTTATTCAGTATTTTTATTTTAAATACTGAATTACTATTAGCACTGGAAATAGATGTTTAAAAACTTGTAGCTGTTTTTTTTTAAACCCTAAACTTGATTTTTTAACTTTATTTGACACCTAACACCCAAATGAATAGGAAAAAACATTATTATACTTTAGAAAAGATGATCATAAACCGCTTCGAGTCTAAGGTATCCCCTCCTAGAACAGATCTTTCCTAGAAAAGGTAGTAGAACCCACTTGCTATTTTATGGGAACACAAAGGAGACAGAAATTCCCAGTATTATAAGCTACTTGATGAAGCCACTAAAAATGCAAAGAAGCCAGGCAGACGGAGCGCAACGAGCAGCCCGGGCTCTGGAGAGGCGGCTGCCGCGGGCTGGTCTGCGAGGTCCATTCCCGCTCGGGACGGCCGCTGCCCTGAGTGGCTGCTGGCCCGACGAGGGCGGGTCGTGGGGCACAGGTGGCGCGGGCGGCGGCGGGAGGGGCCCTCCTGGCCCTCCCCCCACATCCCACACGCCCGGGGCAGTCACAGGGCCCCGCGGACCCAGACCGATGGGCGACGAGAGCCCAGTGGCGAGCGAGCTGGCTGGCCCGGTCACAGGGCAGGCTGCCCCCCACACATACCCCCCCCCCCCCCCCCCCCCCCCCCCCCCCCCCCCCCCCCCCCCCCCCCCCCCCCCCCCCCCCCCCCCCCCCCCCCCCCCCCCCCCCCGGCACAGCCCCGCCCCGCCCTGCCCGCCGTGGTCACCTGGGATGGCTTCGTGCGCCGTCAGGACCACGCTGACGATGGGTTTCTTGGCGCCGGCGGCCTGCCGGGCCTCCCTCCCCGCGGAGGACGTCCTCTGCGCCTTCTCGGTTCTCTGCGCCCGCGGCCTCCGCGGGGCCTTTTCCCGATCTTCCTCCTTACACTTCCTCTCCAGCTCCAGGTCGGACTCGTTCCCTGAGGAGCAAACACCGAGACGCGTGAAACATCCTTGCACGGCGGGGACAGAGGCGGGGAGCGCACGGGACCCTTCCACGGGGCCGTGAAGGAGGTGTGCGGGTGTGACAGGCACGCTGATCCGCAGAGCGACAGCCACTGCGTTCCTTCCGGAGTCATCTCTGGCTCCTCAGTCTTTCGTTCGATTCCATAGCTATCCACTTACTGAATGACTATTTCAATAGTATGTCACTGGCCACCCTCTAGGCACTGGGGACACACTGCTGATAAAGCAGACCTAGCCCTGCTCTGGTCGTGAACCCCCCAGACTCCACTGTCGTTAACAAGTGACACCGCGGAGAGGATACGGTCGCCAAGATCTACAGCCTAAGGAGGAATCATCCACGCGCTCAGCTTACAACGAGAGGCACCCTCTTGCCAGCACGGCGGACATCGAGACGGAGAAGGCACAGACTCGCCCCTGCCCCTAAAGGCCCGGAAGCCTGTGGCGGGAGAGACAGACGTGCAGACAGGTGCGGTCAAGAGCCGTCCACTGTTCGCCAGCGGAAACGAGAAGGGCTTGGGACAAGCTGGGAGGCGAGGAAGGCTGGGGAGCAACCCTGCCATCAAACAGAAAACGTGTGTGTGCGGCACTGGGGCTGGGGCGGAGGGTGGCGGGTGGCAGATGCCGAAGACGCGGGGGACAGAGCAGGACGCGTGGGTTCAGAAGACATTCAAACACCCTAAGGAATGGACCAGTCAGCCACGGTCCGACAGCTAATCCACAGAGCCGAACCTGGCTCAGCCCGAGCAGGAGCAAACGCTTTGGTACCAGAGTGAAGACTAAGGAAGCCGGCGAGCTCCTGAATGCAGGCAACTCCAGATTCTAAGCCAGAAGGAAACAGCGGGGAGGAAGGACGAGGACTCCTCTCTCTCTTAGAATCAGAGCCATGAACCTGAAATGACCCGCCCAAGGTCTCTTCCTCGGAACCTTAGGACAAGTAGAAAGAACAGGGGATTCCACGTAAGCCTGTGTCGGAGACGAGTGGGGAGTGGGCGCACGGCTGCAGGACACGCGAATGACAGGTGGGCCCTGGGGGCTTGGAAAGCGCCAGAATGAGCAGGGCGGTGAAGCCAGAGCATGCAGCAATAGGGCAGAAGCCGGAGAAACGGGACAAAACAGAGGGAGACAGCCTGAGGCCCGCCCGCAGGCGGACCCACAGATCAACTACCAACCGAAGCCCGACGGGGAGAGAGGACGAGGAGACGCACCAGGTCCCACGGAGGCCGGTTCAAGCAAAGGTCCCTCAGGACGAGGCAGGGCAAGGACCTGGCTGGACGCTCCGCTTTCCTACGCTCTACAAATCAAGGTTGCTTGTTCCCGTAACGCAGGTGCTAGGAACATTCCAGACCTGGTGGAGTCCTACGAGTCGCCTGGAAAAGGTCCTTAGTCATATAATCAGTGTTGACACGTTTAGTGTGACACCGAACTGAAAGGAAACAGCAGCAGACGAGTCCATTGGTCAGACAGAACTGAGGTCACTGCACAGCCAACGGGACAAAGCCAAGGACCGTCGCGGATGTCCATCCTGTGAAGAACGTGACGGCCCCAAAATGCTACAGGACGGGCAAAACAGGTGACCCCCAACGTCGCGGCTGGTGCCACTTCCTGTGATGTTTGATTTGCATAAAACTTCCTGGTGGCGGTTTTTGTTTCATTTTATTTTGCGGTTTAGTGGCTATAATAAAAACATTTCAAAAGGTCTACAAATTGTCGGAGTCACAGGAGCTCCTTTTATGGCGCACATCCTGGGTGACACACACGCATAAATCACCAGAGCAGAACGTAACGGATGCCATAAAGAGGGAGCAACAACATATTATGGGGTTTTTTGTTTTCTTTTTAAATGATGCTTCGTGTTATAAAAGAATTTGCCACGGGATGTAACTCAGGATGCGGGTGACACGGCAGGGATGACCACGTTCACATAGAGGGAGGACCCAAGAATCACAGCTCGTCCGAGCCTGGAGTGAGAGGTGGCTGCCGCGGGGATAGTCCAGCCCCCCCCCCGCCAACCCGGCCTTGCCACTCCCACGGGGCCAGGGCGGCCTTAGAGACAGAGTCCCCGGCCCCCTCCAGAGCCCACCCACAGACGTGTGGCCCTGCCCTGCCCCTCTGCACTCAGGGCCCCCCGACCATCCATAAGGTCCACTCGCCTCTCCCGTCTCCTCTGCAGACACTCAGCTGCTCATCTCATTCGGCTCTGATCCGCCCTGTCCGGCTTGGTGCCCAGGTGCCGCACAAGCCCAGAGGGCAGGAGAAAGAGGGAGCGAGACTCGGAGGCCGCAGGGGTCCCTCGCAGGCCCCTGCCTGGCGGCCCCCGGGGCCCTGGGAGCAGCGGGCACAGCAGTGCGTGGTGCGGCCTCCAGGGGTGCTGTTCCATCACCCCCCCTCCCCCCCGGTCACCGTGACAGAACGCCCCCCTCACCAAGATGGGTCGGCCCCGTCCTGTGCCATCAAGTCCCTCCATGCGGGACACAGCGGGCGGCCCGCTGGCTTCGGACAGCACCCTCTGCCCCCTGCACCACGTGGGAGCCGACAGCAGCCCGGCCCCGGGCTGGCCTCCAAGATGCTGAATGAGAGAGTCTTCTTTCAACAGGCCTGGCAGAGAGGCCCGCTTCGGGGAGAGGTTTCTGGCTGGGATGTCTGCACAGGGGGGCCATCCAGGATGGGGCACGGGGGGCCTCTCATACGAAGCTAGGGAAGGTGTTCAGCGCCGGGCCAGCCACAGCTTGAACTGCCTACGGAGCACTCAGACAGCAACACGGGGCTCGAGCTCAAGGGAGGCCTGGGCCAGGAGGATGTCTGTTGTCACCGGAACACAGCTGGCAGGTGAATCCACGGAAATAAACAGGCACCAGTCACCGGGGACAGTCCTCAGACATTTCCAGTTCTCCCCGACCCTGGGCACGGGGCCCGTGACATCAGCTCTGATCAATGAACTTCATGGGCACGAACGAGAGATGGCACCCCGGGCCAAGGCGATGGCACCCATTCAGGGCTCTCCTCCCCTCTTGCAGGGGGACCAGGTACGTTCAGGACGGTGGCTGCTCTCTGCACCTGGGTCCCCAAGCGCGCAGAGCAGTGGACGCGCAGCCCAAACAGGACAGCGTGCCTGGCTGTGCTGGGCCTCTGCAGGCTGGGGCTGTTACAAGGGCGGAACCTCACCTGCACCGACCCGGGATCAGCAGTGCTTCCGTGAGAAGCAGCGGGGCAGGGGTAGGAGAGAGTGGGGAGAGAGGGGGTCGCAGACGGGGAACATTAACTGTGCCAGGGCAGAGCCCCCCATTTCAGGCAAGACGAAGACACAGCAGCCCGCTGGCTTGAGACAGCAAGATGCCAGATCACCCCCAGGTGTCCAGTCACCTCATCGGCGCAGAGGTAAAGGAGGATTGACAAGGCAGCAAAGAGAAACAGACATTATCATTTCACACCCTTCAGAGACTGACGCTGCACTCACTACCTTTCCACCTGCAAATTTCCAACACGGCTCACTCCAAACAGCTTCTCATCATCGCAGCTATTATCAAGTCGGCTGTTTTGCTGACATAAATACAGGAGGGGACACCGGAAACACTGCCGTGAAGAATCTTCCTGAAGATTCTAGGTACGTCTTAGGTAAAGTCTTTAAATCAACGCCTTGTCTTCTTTAGGAAGCATTTAACAAGAACAAGAGCACCTTTCTGCATCTCTCCTTGCATAAAGAGACCCCAGAAATAACAAGCTTAGAGAAGTTCAGAAGGCCCTTTTGTAAACCTGATATATTGATTTCCGTGGGCTGCAAAATGTTTTTCAGAAACACAAGCTGTCGCCCATAATGGCATAAAAAAAAAAAAAATGGTATTCTTGGTTTCTTTTACTGTTCAAATGCAGATCTAAATAAATAAACGTTGAACACATATCAAAAGTGTTATTTTAACTTGCCACGGCTCAGTGCGGGGAAGAAGTTTATTTTGTGTTCCTCTAATTATTTTCAAAAGCCAAAGAGTCCAGGTCAATTGTTTGAAATGTCACAGAGCTGTTCTTTACAGAGCATGTATTAAAACAATTACGCAAGAATTTTCCCAAGTGGAATATTGTGCTTGGCAAACTCGGGAACGTGGCGCAATCGCACGGATGTCGGCCACGAGGCAGCCGGGCATAGGTCGCTCCTGCATATCTTAGAGGCTTCGGCAGTGGCCAGGGAGGGAAAAACACCCGGAGCTTCTACCTTCCCGTTTGGGGTGCGTTAGAGTCCACTCGGTCCCTCAGATCAACGGGACATGAGACGGTTTTCTATGCGGCTTATCACTGGAGAAGCTGATGAGCTTATGGGACAGGGCTGTGCCTGTCCGCCATTGCTGGAGACGTGGCCCAATTAATTAGAGAGCAGAAGCTGGACACTGGAACCCCGCAGAGTGGAGCTTTCGTTCCTTTCAGGGTTAGAGGAAAAGCTGCGAGAGGCGCCCCACTAAGCTGAGTACGGTCCACACCCACGAGGGGGAAAGGAGACAGGTTTGCAGGCGCCTGAGGGGTCGTGGGATGGCCACAGGCCAGGAGTCCGGACAGGTGGGGTGGGACCTGAGCCCTGCTGCGAACGGGTGTGATGCCGGATAATCGTCGCTCTGGACCTCAACCTCCTCAACGGTGAAATCATAAAATTGGGTCAGAAAAGGGTTTGTTGCTTTTTTTTTTTTTTTAAGCCCATCTAGAAGGTCACACACTGTGGGATTCAGTTGACATAACGTTCTTAAAAGGGCAAATCACAGAGCTGGGGAACCGATCGGGGTCGTGGGCTGGGGTGGGGTGACTGCTGAGGAGCCCAGGGAGACCTAAGGTGATGGGACACGTGTGTCACCGACCGCACGAGACCTCACCTGAGATAAATGACAGGACTGCGCGCGCGCTCTCCTGTGGACGGCCCGATTTTCATTACGATGGGACCATCGGGGAAACGGGGCGAGGTGTACCTGAGACCCGCCCACACAATCTCTGCACCTTCCCCTGAATCCACGATTATTTGCAAAACACGGAGTTTTTACTTTTTAAAAAAAAGAGTTTCTGAGATTTTGAGCCAGACTCATTATTTTCCCTGTGGACCCTGTGATTTGAAATATTTTATCTATCAAATTGCCTCTATTAAGATAATTCCTCTGCCCACATTTATTGATCAAACATCCACACACAGACCATCTCACTTCCTGAAGGGCAGAGCTGCTGTACTCCCTGCAGCCCGTGCCCTGGGCGCTCTGGGCGTCCACTAAACCATGGCGGTCAGTCACAGATCACTCACAGCAGCGGTCCCTGATCACTACGGAACGGGGCGCGTCCCCGGGGGTGGTGGTGAGCCCTGCAGGAACACGCGCTCCTGCCAGGCGCCGCCTGACCCCGTGAGCACCGCCGCGAGGCGCCAGCTCGGGCCCCGCGCGGCCCTTACCTGCGTCCGCCTCGTCCTCGCCCAGGTTCAGCACGATGATGCACACGTGCTTCCGCAGCTGGCGCGCGTTGGAGAACTTCCGGCAGCACTTGGCGCACTCCAGGCTGCCGGCGGCCGGGCCGCCCCCGTCCGCGGGGGCCAGCGCGCCGTCCTCGCTGGGGCGCACGAGGTTTTCCGCCAGCTCCTCCTCGGCGCTGGGCTTCTTCGTGGAGCCCTTAGGCCTCCCTCTCTTCCTCTTCGTGACCGACAGCTCTGCACGGGGAACAAGAGGGCGCGTGAGTCACAGGAGGCGACCGAGCGGGGCGGGGACACAGCAGGGCAGGGACACAGCCCCCGAGGGCGGGAAGAAGCGCAGTGCCACGTTTATTAAGATCGAAGCATCTGAGGCCATTCCAGGAACGAACAGCTGCAGAGGAGATCTGCAGAGCTCACATCTTTGCATGCGTATGCTAAGACGTGATCGATCTTGCGATGCTGTGCCTTAGGGAATCGCTTTATCAGACCCTGTGCACAGGCCGCTTCGGAAAAGTGGGGGCAAACCAGGCTCCTCGCGAACCACCACCTGCACCGAAGCCTGGTTCTCAGAAACCGCTTAAGGGCTTCTCTGCGAAGCGTCTCGAAGGCTGCTCAGCTCTTCACGCTCGTGAGTTACACAACTAGTCAGATTATCTCAAGGCATCGCAATTATTACAGCCAAACTGTTCTGACGGAACAGAGAAAAACAATTACAACCTGACCCCACAGATTCGGGACTGAAGACAGTGACAGTATTTTCCAAGTTCCCTAGCGACCCAGTGATTTAAATGCCAGGATCAGAGCAGCTTTAGAGCACGTTTCTCATGATTTTATAACTTCTGTCTCTTCATCAGCATCCGTTCTAAGGCCTCCGTCTCCAGAACGGAGGTGGGAAACGGAGGTGGGAACGCAGAGCAGGGCGCGGGGTCAGCTGGCACGTGGTAAGTGCTGGAGGATGAAGCTGACGCCGTGTGTGCCTGGGCCGTCAGGAAGAGACGGCGAGTTGGCCTTGAAAGCTCTGGAAAGCCTTGAACGCAACACGCAACGGCGACAAAACTGATCCTACATCTTGCTGCATCCACGATTCAGATCCTCAAGACCAATTCATTAGCTCAAAATGCAATATTCATAAATGAACTTGGAATAATTTAAGCACTGAAAATAAGTTGCTGCTGTCAACTACGCATATTTGACAGGAAAGCTGAGAATCTTGGCAACAGGCAAGGAAAATTTTGTCATCTCTACATCAAAATAATTTTAACGGCGTTCCCTGCAGTTCCTCCTTCTCCTCTCTGAATTTATTTGTTCCCTCTGTCTGGTAAACCCCCTCCGTCTTACGGCACCTCTGTCACCTGGATCCCTGTGCACAGTCTCTGGAATCCAGCCTCTGCTCTAGTCCTTCTTTCCTCCATCCCTCGTCTCACTGCCGGCCTCTCGCTCTAGAACCTTCCATTCCTCTAGATGACTTAAGCTAGACACACTCACGTGGCACCTGCCTCTCTCTCCTGCTGCTCTGCTCAGGGCAACATTCTAGACCTCCCTGAACGTGCACAGATGACGCTGTCTCTCGTTACTCATCTGTACTGTCCCCGTCTGTGACTACCTCCTACTCCCCGATCAGACCCAAACCCAACTCAGATCCCGAGGCTGCAGGCCCAGCTCAAATCTCGGTTCCTCCACCACGAGGCCACCCCAGCTCTGAAGCAGCTCGGCCCCTCCCAGCTTGTCTCACAGCATGAGGCACGCACGTGGCCTGCGAGCTCGCCAGCCCTGCTCCCTGCGCGTCTCTTCTCCTCCACCTCGTATTGCGCATCTCGAAGATGGATCTGGCCTTTTAATTCCCTAGCGTCTCAAATAGAGCTAGATATGTAGTAGACAATGAATAAGGTTATAAATCGATAAATAACAAGCACATTGATCAGTTGCTTAATGATAGTGTTAAAATAAATTTCCAGGCCCAAAATGAAGCTGCTTCTGCCCATGGTGCCATGCCTGCAGACCAAGCTTCGATAACACCCGTTGTCTGCTTGGCCAGGAACACAGCACGCCCAGCCAGCCAGCCCCCGACACCAGGCCAGCCCGGCCTCCTTCCCCGTTCTCACTCTCCCCCTTGGGGAGTCCCTGATGGAGACTGCCTACGTCACGAAGTACTAAATGAAGTTTGCTTTCGTCACCTAAATTACCTTTTATGGTCATTTTTTTTAACCGTAGGAAAAGCAGCAGTTGGAAAACAAGTCATTTCCTGTGTCCAAAGTTTCCAAGAGGAGGAGAGGGGTGGAGCGAAATGCATCTCACCTCCGTCCTAAGCCCACAGTTTGGGGACAACCTCCCCAGAGTCAGAGAATCGTCCCCCAGATCCAGGGCCAAGGGCAAGCAAGAGACGCAATCAGCAGCCCAAGATTTTTTAATTCAATCAAAAGACACTGTGAGCCTTGTGAGAAAAAACAGCCCAACATTAGCAAAAATCTAATAACGTTAAGCCCTTTATTTGTACATCACTCAAGCTTGCGAGGCGCCTTCCCAGTTATTATCTCATTTCATCTCCATAAAAACGTTAAGGGACGGAGGTAGCGAATGTCATCTTCACAACAGGAAAAGACACTAGGCGGCCAGACACGAGGGGCGGGGGCCGTCCAGGGGCTCGGGGACGCGCAGGCCCTTGTGGGCCGGGCTGCAGTGGCCCCGTAAGGCCAGGCACCGGCAGGCCGAAGGCCTCAGAAGATGAATCAACTCGTCCCAAGACACAGGACTAACATGCGACAGAGCTGGGATGGGGACCCAGATCTGCCTGCCTCTGAGTGAGTCACCTTCGCCTGTGTCAGCTCCGTTAACACCGGAGCACAGAATGAAACACACCTGACCTCTAAGTCGCGCCAAAAAGAACGACGACAGTGTCACGCAGCTGCCAGCCTCAGAGTGATCCGGCTCCCGAAGCCAGCAGCAGACGGACAGAAAAGGAAGCGGGAGGGGGGCTCCAGGAGCATCGTGCACCCACCGGGTGCTGGTGTCATGCGTACGTGCCTCAGAACCTGTTTGCAAAAGAGCCGGCCCCTTATCTCCCTGACAGACGACGGAAGCCGCTGGCCTAGACCCCCAGCAGGGCCGGCGGGGCCGTGGGGCAGGCCGGGCCCCGTGGCCGCCAGAGTGGACCAGGGCTCGGGTGTCAGCGGTCACCGCAACAGACGCACAGCACGCCTGCCGCACGCACAGGGCTCTGCTTGGTGGTGAGTGCCCAGGAGAGACGATACAGAGATTTAAACACAGGTGCGACCGCCCCGGGAAGCCTCCTGGTACCCTCAAACCAGACTAACTGTCCGTCCTGCTTATCTGCTCAGACTCAGCCCTAGAAAAGAGAGCACTGTCCTTCACTGCCACCCACCCTCCGGGAGACAGACCCGCAGGGACCGTGTCTGGTCCGTCCTGTCCCCTCGGCACCTGGCACAGCCATCGGGCACACCGCAGGTGCAGCTACCGAGCGAAGAAATGGAAGGAGGGACGGGAAGGAACGGGAAGGAGAACAGCTCCTTCTGCAAATGTGAAGGGAGGAGGAGGAAGGGCCAAACGAGGCTCCCAGGAGACGCACGAGGGGTCTCCTCGGCCGGCCCGAGCCCAGCCTCCATCGGATGAACGCACGCACATGTGCACACACATGCAGCCCAGCACACAGCCATACACGCTCCCGGGTACAATAACACTCACACACACCCACACAGCACTCACACACAGCCATGTACACAGCCACGCACACTCACGGGCACAATAACACTCACACACACCCACACGGCACACACGCGGCACACACACGCAGCCATGTACACAGCCACGCACGCTCACGGGCACAATAACACACACAGACACAGACACACACACACACACACACACACACGAGAGGGAGAACGAGCTCGTCCATTAGGCGACCTTCTCCCGGCCAACACCCAGAGATCTGATTGGGAAGGGGGTAGGAAAGTGGAAGGATCTTCTGCAGACTACTTCCTACTTGAGCAAAAAAGTTTACAAGGCCATAAAATAAACCAGAGGATTTAGGACTCTTCGTGTTAGAAAGAAAGACCAAAATAATAAATCAATTACTACTCAGGTAAAGGTTTAATGAAACCATTTCAAGTATCTCTCAACCTAAAATGAATGGTGAAGGTTAAAACTGAATAGAAATCATTAGAGAGAAACTAAGCCTCTAGAAGCCGCAAATTTTATGGACTTGCACAAAAAAAAAAAAGGACTTAAAGTTCTTCATAAAAGATTTTTGAAGAAATGATTTCATATCAAGAGTCTCAATTATTAGTCTTAATACCTTTTTTAAATTAAACAGCACAGGTAACTAATCTTCCAGAGTACACAAGTAAGCAAGAGAAAATGTATTCAAGAATTTAAGTCAAAAGTAAATTAGTTCATAAAGGAAAATAATTTATGAAAGCAGCAAAATGGTAAAAATTGTTATACTCAGAGTACCAAGAGAACACGCAAACACAAGCAGCCTGGCCGGACCCAAATCCCATTGTCCCACGTGCTAATACCCAGGTGACCTTGAGAGCAGGCGTGGGTCGTTTTATCGTGCTTCACTTCACCGTGCTTTACAGATGTCGCATTGTTTACAAATTGAAGGTAGGGCTTGCTTCGCTGTGAAAAAGGATTGCGACTAGCTCTACTGCGACAGTCACTTCACTGTGGTGGTCCAGAACCCAGCCGGCAGTGGTTCCCAGGGGCTCCTGTCTGTGGCTTAATCCCTCTGGTCTCTGAACCACGTATTCCTCAGTTACAAAATCTGGGCATCGGCAAAACCGGAGAGGACTTGAATGACAGTACTAGCCATGGAGACCTAACACATATGCAGAGAACACGCCACCCGACAGCAGAATACAAATTCTTCCCAAGTGCACATGGAACGTCCTCCAGGACAGACCATGTATATTAGGCCATAAGTCAAGTCTAAATTTAAAAGGACTGAGATCAAAGTATGTAGACAAAAACTGGGAAATAATGGCAAGAAATTAGGAAAATTCAAAAATAAACAAAAATTAAATGGCACTCCTAAATAACAAATGGGTCAAAGAAGACATAAGGGAGATTAGAAAATATATCGTGATGAACAAAACAAATGCACCTCATGCCAACACTTTCAGGATGCAGTAAAAGCAGCGCTCTGAGGACAATTTATAGCAGTCAATGCCTACGTTAAATAAAGATCTCAAGTCAATAGCCTACCCTTCGAACTTAAGAAACGGAAAAACAGAAGTAAACTAAACACGAGGCAAACAAAAGGACAGAAAGAATAAAGTTTAGAATGGAAATAGATTTAACAGAATATGGAAAAACAACAGACAGAATAAACAAAATTGACAACCTTCAGCTAAACTCAGCAAGAAAATAAAACATTAAGACTCAAATCTTGCTAAAATCAAGAATGAAAGAAGGGACACTACTATTGACCTTACAAAAATCAAAAGAATTCTAAGGAAATACTGTGAACAACTGTGTGCCAACAAATTAGATAAATGTGATGAAACAGAAAATTTCTTGGAAAGACACAACTACCGGAGCTAAGTCAAGAAGAAACAGAAAAATATGAATACACCTATAACATGCCAAGTAATCAAAAAACTTCCCACGAAAATTAAAAGGTCCATAACTAAATGGCTTCACCAGTAAATTCTACCAAACATTTAAGAAGAATTAACACCAATGCTTTAAAAATCTTCCATAAAACAGAAAAGGAGGGGACACTCCCCAGCTCACTGTATGAGGCCACAATGGCCTTGATTCCAAAACCAGACATGAGAGAAAAGACCCTCGACCAATCTCTCTGAATATAAATATAAATGTCTTCACCAAAACGCCAGCAACCAAATTCAGCAGCATACTAAAGATGATGCATTATGAGCAAAGAGGTTTTATTCTAGGAATGCAAGGGTAATTAAACATATGGCAAGCCATCCATGTAATACACTATATTAATAGAATGGAGGAAAAATTCATAATCACCTCAACGAAGTGCAACATGCTTTTGTGATAAAAACACCCAACAAACTTAGAACAAGGGAACTTCCTTAAGCTGACAAAGGGCCGCTCCAAAGCCCACAGCTAACGTCACTGAACAGGCACAGGCTGGAGGCTTTCTCCCCAAGGTCAGGAGCAGGACAAGGATGTCTGCTCTTACCACTTCCGTTCAACTGTATACTGGAGTTTCTCGCCAAGGCAATTAGACAAGAAAATAAAATAAAAGGCACCCACACTGGAAAGAAGTAATAAAACTATCTGTTTGCAGATGACAAGATCTTATACAGACGCCTAAAGAATCCACTAAAACACTATTAGAGCTAATAACCAAGTTCATCAGGGCTGCAGGATACAAAGTCAATATACAAATAATAGCTGTGTTTATAAATGAGCAATGAACTGTGTGAAAATGAATTAAGAAAAGTATTTCCATTCACAGTGGCAACAAAAAGAATAAAATACTTAGAAATAAAAATAACCAAGGAGGTATGAGGTTGAAAACTACAAAACATGGCCAAATTAAATTAAAGAACTAAATAAATAAAAAGACATCCCACGTTCATGGATTAGAAGGCTTAATATTGTTAAGACGGCAACAGTCCCCAAAGTGATGTACAGATGCAACACCGTCTTTATCAAAGTCCAACTACCATTTCTGAAGATACAGACACACTGAACCTAAAAGTCACGGAGAAGGGCCTCCCGCCCCACAGGCCAGGGACGGGCTCCTCGAGGCATCTTCACGCCAGGTGGGCCAGGTGAGAAGCACACAGGCCGAGCCAGGCAGAGACACCTGCACGGGGCTCCCCAGGCAGCGTGAAGGGCCGGAGGCCAGAGAACGGGCAGAAGAGGGAGGACGGGGCATGGCAGGCGGGCTGTGGGAGAGACAGGGGCAGGGTCCCTGGGAAAGAGGGGTCAGCTCAGGACAAGCTCCAGCGGGCCTGTGGATCTCACAAGAACCTGACAGGAGGGGAGGGCAGAAGTCAGCACACGTGCCCCTTACAAACCACCGACGCCCAACAGGCCGCGTGAAATTCCACCTGCTTTATTATCGTTTACTCTTTTCGTATTTATAAACGACATGAAAAATTCAAATTATTCCATCTCTTATTCACATTTTATTTTAGTAGGAAGAAAATGCTAATAAGCAGAGCTGAATAAAAATAGAATGAAAAGCCCTGGAACAGACTTTTTGCAAAGTTCTTCACATGTTAATCCTTAAGACTTCTATCTGCCATGTAAGTTTTACTGAAGAGATTACCCATTGTTCTAAGTCTGTGGACGTTCAACCCCAGAGGCAGGTAGACGGACATTTACAGTTCTCGACTAAAGCTTTGGTCCCATCTGTCTGGTAAGCCACACCCATTGGAAAGCCAAGGCACCTCAACCACACAGCAGGAAGGGGTCACCAAGGTCCCTCCAGGAAGGTCATGACGGATGAGGCTTACTCCCAGGCTGAGCAGCAGATGCGGGGGTGGCTGAGCTTTGAGGTCCCCAGCACTAGACAGATTTTCTCCCCAGGTTTATTGAGGCTCACTGACAAATAAAAACTGTGTATGTTTAGTCCTACTATGTGACATTTAAAGCAGACGACAAGATGATCTGACTTAAGCACACACGGTGAAACGCCGCCACAGTCAAGTTCACCGACTCGTCCTGCGCCTCACGCAGTCGTCAGCTTTACACATGGGGAGAGCCCTCCAGGTCGAAGGTCTTAGCATATTCCGAGCCCGTGACGCGGATCCTGGAGCAGAATCGCCACGTCACACGTGTCCTACACGCGTGGCTGTCCGGGAGTCCACGTGTCAGGGGGCTCGTCTTCCTGCGTCTGGCTCATTTCACTCAGCCCACCAGCCCCCAGGGTCACGCCTGCCGGAAACGGCAGGATTTCCTTAGTCTCTTGCAGCTGAATAATTTTTCTCTCTTTGCGTGATGTTTTCCATACCCGTTCATCTGTCCGCGGACGCTCGACGTTGTTTCCACCGCCTGTCTGCTGTGGACGAGGCTGCAGAGAACGGGGGTGCAGGTGTCTCTCTGAGAGGCGTTTCATTTCCTCTGGACACGTGCCCGGAAGAGAGGCTGCTGGACCACATGGCGGTTCTGTTCTTAATCCCTTAAGAAACTCCTCACTGGTGTTTCCCACGGTGGCCGCACCGATTTACACCCGTCCAGCGGTGCGCAGTGCTCCGTCCTCCATGTCCTCCTCATTCTCCCTGTGCTCCTCGTCCTCCCAGCCCCCCACGTCCTCCCCGCCCTCACCAGCACTCGCTACGTCTGCCCTTGTGACAACGGTGCTCTATCAGGTGTGACGCGACGTACTTCCCTCATCGTGAGGATGCTGAGCACGTCTTTAAGTGCTTGTCGACCATTTGGACGTCTTCTTTGGGAAACGTCTATCAGGTCCTCTGGCCGTGTTTTCCACAGGTTACGGGGTACCTCCCAGGGCCCGGCACGGACCTTCGCCCGCCTCCCCTTCCCCAGAGCAGAGAGTCACACGTGAACTCTCGGTTGAGATGGGATGTGTATGACTTCCCACCGCACCCCTGCCTTCTCTGAGCGGGGAGAGGACAGCTCTGCTCACAGGCCGGGGACGGGCTGAGGAACGCCACGGACACACCGCCAGCATTAGCCGATGGTGACCATGACACATACTGCGCAGTCCTCCGCATTCGCCACTCCCGGCCACAGGTGCTGGATTCTGTTTTCACCTGAAGCACCCACCGCGCTAGGAGGACACGTGACGACCTGACAGGCGTGCTTCCCCCAGCGCCCTGGGCGCTGGCGACCCCATTCACCAGAGCATCCCCTGTCTGCAGCCGCCCTGTGGTGGTGGCGTCCCGCAGATGACCGACTAGCCAGCCTGGCTGGAAAAGCGTCCGACACGCCCAGGAAAGGAGCACCTGCACTACTAGAGTGACTGAGGAAGCCGGCGACGGGACGTCCCCTGCCAAGCCCGAGCTTCTGCACGGGAGGCTGGCGTGGTCTCGCCACACACAGCCCTGCGGGGACCGCCCGCCCCGTGCCAGGCACTTCGTCTGTGGGGACCTCATCACGGTGCCTGGACGCTTCTCCTTGCCATCCACCTGCGGCACCCGACACCATCCCCTGGGGGACGTCAGGACACCGCCGACAGGGTGCGCCCACGTCACACTCCAGCAGGACGTGAGTGATTCCGGGCGAACCGAAGCTTTCTGCAACGTGAATCCTTGTTCTACGTGCACGAGGCCAGTTCAGAAATGCCGCTGTTCGCACCAGGTGTGCTCACTTTGCCACGTGTGCACAACAGCCTCCCTGTGCCGTCCTCTCCGTGCCAGGCACCCCCCCAGCTGCTGCGGTCACTGTTCTTTCGCTTAACCCTCCCGGCCCCCCGGCGACAGGCACATCTGTCTTCATTTTGCAGAAAAGCGAGTGAGGCTCATAGAAATAACATCATTGCTTCGGGTAAGGCAGTTAGTAAGTCGTAGAGCTTGATAAAAACCCGCATGTATTTGATAGCAAGGTCATGCTTTTTATACTGTCAGATGGTGCCCCTTCCATCCCTCCCTCCCTCCCTCCCTCCATCCATTCCTCCATTCCTCCCTCCATCTTTTCCTCCGTCCATCCCTCCCTCCCTCCTTCCCTCCCTCCATCCCTCCCTCCATCCTTCCCTCCATCTCTTCCTCCCTCCATCCCTCCCTCCGTCCATCCCTCCCTCTATCCATCCCTCCCTCCATCCTTCCCTCCGTCCATCCACGCATCGACTCCCCACCCCCATCCATCCATCCACCCACCCACCCACCGACCAGGCACTGGAGAAGCACCTACAGGGACCAGGTAAAGGACATTCAAAGACACAATCTCATCTGAACAGATCTACAATGAGACAACTTATTCCGGATTCTGGGTTGGAAATTTAAATGTTCTAGCTTTCTACGCCCACCAGACAAAAACGGAAATGCAGAATGCAAGTACATGAGAGCGAATCGGCACCACCATCACAGACAGGCACGTCGTGGGCGTGGGGTCCCCACCGGCGCCCAGCCCCCTTACCATCTCCCGTCTTGCTCGGGTGGGTGGGTTCCGGAGTGCTCAGAGGCCGCAGGGGGATGATGATGTCATCGACATTGACCCCTTCTTCTGCGTGCTTCTCAGAAACGTGGGAGAGCAGTTCCGACTGGCTCGGTGAGAAAAGGTTACAGCACTTGCACATGAAGATGGCCGTGTGTTCTGTAAGAAAGAAGGAAACGCTGTTTCATCTTCGCAGGCACTGGGACTTCCAGCTAAGAAAACAGTGAAGGCCGCCCTACCGAGCACTCGCCAGCCTCCACCAGCTTATGCCTCTCCCAGGGGACACCCGCCACTCCAAGGGACACCTGCCACTCCGGGGGTACACCTGCCACTCCGGGGGACACCTGCCACTCTGGGGGGACACCTGCCACTCCGGGGGACACCTGCCACTCCGGGGGGACACCTGCCACTCCGGGGGGACACCAGCACAGCCCGGCAGCTCGTTTCTAACTTCCGGGGCCCCCAGGCACCGCACACTCTTTCTCGGGTATTTCAGAACCTCGGTCCTGCTGGCTAGGATCTCACGTGGAGCTCCCCGTTCCCCAAACCCACTGCGCAACCGAGACTCCAGAATGCGCGCGGCAAAGCAGCCAGCCTCCCAATGCACGAACGGCACCGGCAGCAGTGAGTATCCGCGTTAGACTCTCTTAAATTAGGAGCGAGAAAAAACGGATCAAAACAGCATTCCTCAAGTGCCCAGACAGCTTTCATCGGCTGGCATGGGAAGAACAAGACGGATGGGAATCTGCTGGGTTTTTAAGCCACTTAACTCCCATTTAAAGCATTATCACTGCTCACAAATGCACTGCTATCTGTTATGTTCACCCCCACTGTCCTAGGCAGGGAGACTTTATGAGAAAAGCTGACTTTTGAGACTGATAATTACAGGCACACATAGAAATATTAAATTTAGGAGCCAATAACAATTAAAGGTAGATTTATTATTATTATTTATTTACAATGGAAGGCAGAATTTGTGTGATGGAAAGGACCACGGCTTTGAAGCCAGACAGACCCCGGTTAAATTCCCAAGCCCCGTCCCTAAACGCCGGGATGCTGGGTGACCTTGGAGAGGCAGCAGTGCTCTCTGGGCTTGCAGAATTTAACAGGAAACGCAGCCAGCATGCCTGCTCTGCAGTGGGAACACAGTAGGCCCTCAGGAAACCACACCCGATGTCTGCCCACTGCGTGTCCTCACCCACACCGCCTGGGTCCCTCAGGCTCTCGCCACCCCCAGCCTCCTGAGACTCTCAAAGCCACAGAGCAGTCACACAGGCCTCCAGGCCACTGACTCTCCACATCACCCCTCCCGTCTCTCCTCACTCCCAGCCTCTCTTTCCCTGCTGACCTGGCCTCCTTTTCCACTCGAAGCGCCCGGCCAGAAGGCGGCCTCCACGAGCTGCCCCCACAAGCTGCCTCCACGAGCTGCCTCCACGAGCGGCCCCCACGAGCGGCCTCCACCACACCCGCATCTCCACCCGGCCCCCAGCCTCACTCCTGATGGCATGGGGGTTGGCACCGGCAGTAGCACAGAAGGTGTGTGTATGGGGGGTGGTGATCAGTGGGCGAGGCCCAGCCCGGTGCAGGCGGTGTTTTTATCAATGTTTCTGACATTGTGGCTCAAGGAGATAAAAAGCAGAACATTTAACCGTTGTTACTGTTTTCAAACTCCCTGAAGACAACGCACTCTCGTGCCTGCACCCGGGGCGGGGGGCACTGGACAGAAGGCCTGTGGGCACTGAGCCCCACCCCCTGCCACCCCGCGACGCCAACGTTCCAGTCGCGTCTGCTTCTTTCTCCAGATCAGCGACTCTTCCCTCCCTGTGCTTCCTGTGAGCTGCTCTCTCTCCATCTCAGAGCCAAACAGAACAAACACCTCTGGACCTCCCCTCTCCCGCTGTCCCCACCCTCATCTTTGTCCTCTTTCCAGCAAAACTGCCCTACCAGAAAGAGGAGACGAGAGAAAAAGGCAGCAGACCAACACGACGACGAGGACAGGACCCCGCCGGGCCCTGGAGTCACGGCAAAGGGACCTCTCTGGACTCAGAGAAAGGCTCCTCCACGCACGGGCGGGCAGGGGGACGGCCTGAGGAGATGCCCGCCCGCCAGCACGATCCAGAAATTAGCAAAGCAGATGAACGTCTCTCGTGAACACTGCCAAGCGATGTTATTTTTTTCCGAGAGATGCTTTCCTCCTAAGGAACCCAAAAGCAATACTTGCTTTCTTCATACGAGGCCATGCTGTGTTCAGCGTGCGTCCTGTGAGCCTGCCGTGATCCCGTCATTTAGGCAGAAGCAGGTCTGTGATCCCCACGCTCCAGATGAGGACGCTGCGGCTAGGGACGATAAGCGCCCGCCCAAGTCACAGCTGGCAGGAGGCAGACACCAGACTCTGCCGCCAGCTCTTGGCCAAAGAGCACGAGCTCTTCGAGGTAAAAGCTAAGCTAGTTTTGAAACAGTGTCCGAAATGAAAATCATTACGGAGAGGAGCACAAGCCCAAAGTCACGCATCAATGTCTTTCTGGTTCATTTCGGCACCTGTCAGGCAGCGGCCACGGGTGGGCCCGACGGCAGGCACCGGAGACACGAGGCGAGTCCGGCCCGGGGCCCGGCCGCAGCGGAGGCCACCGGCTCACCAGGAGCCAGACACACCGCGGAGCCACTGCGCCTGCCGGGGTTCACGGAGGCTGCCTCCCCACAGGAGCAGGGCTGCCGCTCCCAGAGGCTGACTGCCCCCCGCACACGGCAGGCAGAGTGCAGGCTCCAGGGGGAGGCTCGAGGGGGAGGCTCGAGGGGGACGCTCGAGGGGGAGGCCCGGTCTCCCCGTGCCAGGCCCAGGGCACCCACAGGGCCACGCGGCCCGTCCAGGGCCGGCACTGGCTGGGAGCACGGCCACGCGAGAGCCGACGGGCTGCCCCGGGGCCAGGCGTGGGTGGGCTGTCTTGCTGCCGAGGGTGCGACCTTGTACTTGGCAGCAGCCGGTCCCAGCAGCCGTGGCAGAGCGCAGGGCGCCCTCCGGAACCGAGTCCGTGCACGGCCCACGCCCGGTCAGGAGGGGCCCGTGTGCACTCCAGAGACGGCCGTGAAGCGGCGGGGACAGCCACGCGCCACCGCAGGCGAGGCGGCGAGCGGGCCGCATCCCCCACGCACTGAGCATCGTTAGTCTGCCAGAATGATGCCGCCACCGCTACTGTCATTTCTTTATAGCAGACTAGTATGAAAAAAATGGTATCTCATACCCGGAAATATAATCACAATTATGTTGTCAGCTAATCGTGATGAAGACGCTATAATTTGGATGCATTTTTAGGTCCAATTATTCCACGCTCATCCTTAACAAAAGGGAAAGTGACGTGCTCGGCACCAGGCAAGTCACAGAAGTCCGGAGTCAATCTCCACGCATTATTTGCCGGCTTTTATGCAGCTACTCTATACTATTTAAGATGAAAATCTGAAAATAACGACACGTAAACAAGTCCTCAAAACGAGTCTTCGTTTCTGAGCTCTGATTTGCAAACGCTCCCGGCCAGGAACAGCCGGGTCCTGTCTCTGACCTATGGCCTCCCGCCTGCCATCACCGGCCTAGGGACCCAGGGACCACCAATGAGGGCCCCACTCCTTCCCCAAGAAGGCCAGGAACTGGAACGGGCTCAGAGGACCCGGGAGGCTGGCTGGGCCCCTGGGACTCTGGGAAGGGTCCCTGGGGGCTGACAGGTGGCCTTCCTTCTTTGGGTACGGGCGGCAAGCGTCAGCTGGAGCTGGCCTACTCCCCAGGGACCCCCTCCCAAAATCTCAGGATGCGGACTCTGAAAGACTGCGTACCCCACACCTTTCTCGAGTGCCTCCCACACCACCTACGCCCACCACCTGCAGCCAGACCCCCGCCCAGCCCAATGCCATCTTCCCCTCACATGGTGTTGCCAGGGACACGGCAGGCGCTCGATAAATGTTAGGGATAGCAGATCCGGCTACAGATACGTAAACATTTATCAATAACCACACGACGACGAAACGGCGCATTCACCCAGCTATTAAATTACTCAATTTAAAAGCTATCGCTTTAGAGTGCTCCCTCCCTCTCCTGATTTGCACTAATCATGCTTTCCTCTCTGTCTTCTCCTTGGACTGATTAACTTTAAGGAGAGCTCAACCGCCAATGCTGAGACCCTGTGAAACCGCCTTGTGAGAAGAGTCGGGTGGTGAGTCCTTTCAGAGTCGTATTTTTGTTTTTGTGTTTCTCACCGGCCCTGAATTTATTAAATTCAGGAGCTGGCAGCTTCCCAACAGCAGTGGAAATATTTTAACAACACAGAGCCCGGTTGTTGTCACATCCGACATAATGAATGAAAAGTCTTACACTGCGCAGCTTAGCACAACCTAAAACACCCTCTTCCTTCATCCTCAGGAATAAGGGCTTGGGTTGCGACAAAACGTTTTTCTTCCGTTTAGTTTATAGAACTTTTCGCCTCTGGGGACGCGCCACGTATAATAATACCGCCGATGCCGCCCCCATCATTGTCACACTTGCTGAGAACTTGCCGGAACCAAACAAAAGGACCCGAGAGGAGGCAGCGAGAGAAGGAAGCTGGTCAGCAAGCTCTCCGCGAGCTGGCTCACGGGCCCACGCGAGGACAGCTGGACAGGGGACAACATCTTCACCACAACCCACGAAACGGGCTTTGTTACGGCCTCTCCTCCGATCTCAGGCGACGTCGGTCTCAAGAGGCACTGAGCTGCATTCCACGCGCACTGATTTACACGCCTCCGAAGAGATAAGCGCACGACCAGCGGACTAGGGCAGACGGGCTCATCACACAGAGATGGGAGACGCTACAGTGTTGCCTCTGAGGCACTAAAATGCGGTAACAGTAACGATTCCGGGCCCCCATGGGCGTGTCACATGGTCTAAGTGCCAGGAGGCTGGTTGTGAACTCGCATGGCCCGACACCCACCCTGTTCTTGCCCCGCAGGGCCCCACTTCCCTGCGGGGCACCCCCAGCACAGGGGCTGGGAGCCCCGCCTCCGGGGTCACCTCCATCGCAGCCCGCCCTTTGCACCGGACTGCCGGGCCAGCCACAAGGACGTCCTTCTCCCCCGTGCCGAATGGGGAAGGGACAACCTGCCTGAGGAGCTCAGACTCAGCCCGTGTGCCTGAGGCAGGTGGGGCGGCTTCCGGGGGAGGGCCCGGAAGGGGTCCAGGGTCCCCGAGGCAGCCCGAGGCCATGCGGATAAGGACAAGGTCAGCCCCGGAGGCAGGACACAGGGGGACCTTGATCCCCGCACAGCCCTGGGTATGGAGACATGCGGACAGGGAAGGCAAATTCAAGGTAGGGCAGGCAGCCCGGGGTGCCTGTGGGAGCAGGTGGCAGCCAGGGAGAGTCGCAGCAGCTCCCGGCCTCGGAGAACCTACTGGGGACGGCAAGGGACACCAGGCCTCCCAGCAGGAGGCCCGTCCTGGAGAGGCCAGGGCGAGGCACACAGGAAGCCCGCCCCGGCCAGGACCAGCGGCCTCCCATGGCCCATCAAGGCGGCCGGAAAGCTGACTCTGTATTTGGAATCTCCTGATTTTTAAACGCTGGCAACGAAATTTCCTCAGGGCGGATGAGTTTCTGGCACCTCTCTGTGAGGCTGGGACCCAGGATGCGTGGGGCGTGAGGGGTGGGTGCAAGGCATGGGGCAGGTGAGCACAGCATGCAGGTGTGCAGAGGGCCCGTGATCGGGGGGCCAGGCAGGGGGTCCCCCAGTGCCAGTGGGGGAAGGCGAGGCACCAAGTCTTGAGTCAGAGGGGCACCCCGCCCGCCTGCCCAGCTGCCCAGGAACGGTCCCTGCGCCTTGTTCACTCAGGCCCCCACACCCGGGTGGCCCTGGGGCCTCCCTGCTGTCCTGTGAGGTAGTCAAGCAGGCACACCGCCACCGCCACCGCCATCACAGAGTCAAAACCCGCCCAAGACCACTCATGCCGCCACCGGCCCGGCGGCCAGCTCCGTGCTGAGATAACCTGTCACTTCCTATAACAGGGCAGGGGGTCACTGTGAGGGACGTGAGCCCCGGTCCCCACCCCACAGCAGGCATCACGGTTAGAGACGTTTCAAATGATCAGTTACAACCAAGAAGCGCAGCTGTGCCAAAAGGGGGTGTGCTATCATTTCAGGGGAGCAGTAAGCTGGAAAACGGGGGTGCCAGGTGTGGGAGCCACCAACTCCCCCAGACCGCACTTAACTACGTCATAAGCAGGCCCGCTGCACGGCCTGGCTGCAAGTCCAGACCCAGGAACAGAGGGCCACCACGAGAGCAGGCAGCTTTTTCTTTTTTCTTTTTTTAAATCTAAAACCAAAAACACTTGTTACCAACGCCACAGAAAGCACAGGGCCCTCATTCTCGCAATAGCAGGCCCCATGCACGCGCTAGCAGCACCCTCTGGTGGCCGAGCGCGGCACTACACCCTCCGTTCACAGGCCGAGCCCCTGCCAGGCCTGAGCAGGACACCGGGAAGGGATGTTAACACGGACTGACCCTGACTCTGCCACGAACGGCGACTTGCCGCCCGCTTCACCTGCACATTAGTCCAGTGGCGGGGACCGGTCTCCTCATTCTAAGATGAGTAAACTGGGCCCCAGGAGGGGACCACAGGCACACGGCAGGTAGCACACAGGAGCACGGCCAGGCCCGGCGCCCCTCCTGAATGCAGTGTCACCACACGACACTGCCACCCCCAGCGGGGCTGCATCTGTCCTGGTAGCCCCACCGGGCCCAACCCGGGCCAGCCAAGCAGGGGGCTCAGATTCGCCTCCAGCCTCAGGTTCTCGGTCCTCACCACAAGCAGACATGGCCTGGCCAGCTCTGAATCTCCGTGCAAGTTACGTTCCCGTTCGCATCCACAGTTCTGTGTGACAGAAAGGACAAGAGCGAAAGCAGCTCGGCCAGAGGCTCGGGCGCGCCTCCACGCGCCTCGGGTACATAAAGGTGAGGTGCGACGTCTCTGCCCGCGAGTGGGCACAGGTGGCCCCTGGCGGGCTTCGGCAGGGGCTGGGGCTGGCGAAGTCAGTTTGCGAGCACGCACGGAGCTGTCCGACTATTCCATACACGCTTTTCTACGTGTATGGTGTACAGCAATTTTTAAAAATTTAAGCAGCAAATTTTAAAGTAAAAGATACTGTGGGAAAAAGCAAATTCCGATTGGCAGTGACTCTCTTATTTAAAACGACAGCGGGCTGAGAGGGCAGGGCCACCTCGAAGCCCGGGCCTGACCCCGCCTTCGCCCCCGCAGCTGCGAGACTCTGGCACGTGCACGTGGCCTCGAGCTCCCGTGTCCTTGTCTGTGCAGAGCTGTGGGAGGGCTGATGGACACCGTGCCCAGCCCGGTGCCCAACACCCCGAAGCACCGTCCCTTCACGAAGCCGCAGGAACGGTCTCCCAGCCCGGCTGGCTTCACACGCCCGACATGGCAGTGACAGGATGTCTGAGCCTCCTCGGGCCTCAGTTTGCTCATACAGAAGGTGACAGGCCCACGCAGAGGCCAACGTGTGGAGAAGCGGGCGGAGCCACCTGGACCCACGCGGGGAGGTGGGGACAGCCCCGCCCAGCGCCCGCCTCTCCCGTGGCCTGAGGGCCCGCACACAGCTGCCCGTCTGCCTCCCGCCTCCCCCACACTCACAGGCAATCTCCAAGGTGCCCTCCCAGCTCTGCATTCCCTGGGAAGAAGTTCCAATAAGTGCTCAGCCTAATTTATGGTATTACCATGCATCCCATCAAATGCAGACGAACGCGCCAACTTCCTCGGCTCACAAAGTTAGCGTTTCTATTAAACGCAAGGGAGAAGTCCCATGGGTGTTCCTCTGCTGACACCGGATTAGCAGAATAAAATGAGAAATGCTCGGCGTCAACTGGAATCAAGGCTGGGCCCACAGTTGCATTATAATTTTATGCACACACACGTCTTCTTCCGTGTGGGAACTTTGCATAATGTTCTGAAAGTTATTTTCAGCGCTCTCAAAGAGCAGTCCTGGGCGAGGAGCAGACTCGACTCACACTCAGCGCAATCACAGCTGAGGCTGGCGGGCCCCTTCCCTAGGAAAGCACCACAAATAGTGTCCTGTACACGGGAACAGCCCCGTGTCACCCAGCTCCCTAAGGGGGCAGCGCCACCCCCAGCGGGCAGGTGGGCGGGAAGCTTGAGAGTGTGGGCTCCCCTGTGCAGACCTGTGACATTGCGGCTCCCCTCCTCCCCACCGAGGTGGCCCCGGGACTCTCTCTGAAGTGACCAGGTGTCTGGGGTCCCGTCCACGCTGAAAACAAAACCTGCAGAACCCCCTCCCATCCCACAGCCACCAGGCCTCTGAGTTCCCCGTTTCGTCGCTTTGGGTGACTCAGGCTCCCCTGTGTGGCTGATGCGTCCTCCTTCCTACTTCTGAGGAGGAAGAATTAGAAAACGCAGGACTTGCCAGCCACGGCCCTGTCACGCTGTGCCCACAGAGGCAGGAGACAGAGGCACATTTTCGTCTATTACTGTCACAGGCTCAGAAGCTGGCTGCCTGCTCCGGGCCCCTGAGGTCATAATCCAAGGAGATCAAATAAAACAACAGCCTGGGCAGAAATGAAGGCAGATGTGGGAAACACGCACGTGTAACTTCAAATTGTAAACGCCCGCTTTACTTATTATAAGAGGCTGAGACTGGTCTCAGTTATAAAGTATTCTGAGCTTGAAAGTTAATTCTAGAAGAAAGAACTGCCCTTTATTATTCAAACATGTCTACAGTCCCTTCCAATTCCAGAAGAGATCGTTATATTTAAGCAACAAGAGCCACTGGGAAAAGAAGAATTGTCCAACCCCCGCTGACTACCCATCCCCAGGTAGCAGAAGGCTCTGGTCCATTCTCCCTGGTAACTAAGATATGAAACAAGCAGTAGGTTCATTCTCCAAATACTTAGGATAGTCTGGTTTTATTCGGGAAAAAAATAATTTTTAACTTGTTTATTAATCTCATAATTAATGAACGCCAAATTATATGTCGCA
The DNA here is from genome assembly GCA_004027375.1 of Macroglossus sobrinus. Classification (NCBI taxonomy): domain Eukaryota; kingdom Metazoa; phylum Chordata; class Mammalia; order Chiroptera; family Pteropodidae; genus Macroglossus; species Macroglossus sobrinus. The sequence continues at coordinate 51,239 of PVKZ01005185.1, forward strand.
CTGTGCTAGGCACGTTTAGAGATAAGTAAGGCATGCCTCCCTCCAGGAACATACACATGTATTCCGTTTGGTTTGTGAGAACCGTACAAAGTGACTCGTTTTATCTGTGGCCTCATTTTGGAGGCTCTGGCCTGAGGAAGGACAGAGAGGTACGAGGTCTGGGGTCGGGGGCAGACAGCCCTACCTGCCCCTCTCTCTCACTGTGTTTGGGGGGCTAGCACGGCTGTTTGCAGGGCTGGGAACTCTGAAAGGTCAGGCCACCCGCCCTTGTCCAGGAACTGGCTGTGGCTGGTGCAGCTCAGGGTGACCCTGGCAAGCCCAGCGCCGTCCCCAGCTCAGCTCTGCGCTGCGCTGCAGCATCCAAACGGGCTGTCCCCCGGGGGTCTCCTGCCCAGGACGAAGCACAGCAGCCCTGTCCCCAGGCCTGGGCGGTGCCCTGCTCAGCTCACAGCCTCACCTCTGCACACAGGGGCGTCTCCCAGGCGACCTGCAAGCGGCCAGTCCACTCACACGCACGTCCCCTAGTGGACAGCAAAGGGCAAAGCGGAACTGAACTGGCCTCGGGCTGGTTCTGAGCCGCAAGCTTGAAATTCAGCAGAGTGGGGAGAACAGGCAGGTGCCTGCTCTGCAGTGATCAAACTTGTGTTTTGGGTTTGGTTCTTGTTTTTTGTTTTTTTGTTTTTTAATCCAGGAACCTGATTCTTCAAATGTCAGCTCCAACCTCGCTTTCCCAGAGACTTTTCTCAGGCTGCCCTCCACGTCAGCCAGGTCCTACTGGCTCCCGTTCCTGCCCTCATAGCCACCTCAGCAGCAATCACGACATCTGTCATCAGCGATCACGACATCTGTCATCAGCGATCACGACATCTGTTATCAGCGATCACGACATCTGTCATCAGTGATCACGACATCTGTCATCAGCGATCATGACATCTGTTATCAGGGGCTCAATGGTGTGTGCGCCTAACCTCTGTCTAAAATATTATGGGCTCCAAAAGTATCACTATAACTTAATTCAAAGCACAGCTAAAAGCTTAAAAGGTCAACAGCGAAGGTTAATGAAGACACTGACTCATACACTGCATTTCCCGTGTCATGAGATCACGCCCAGAAGCAGCCTCGGGAAAGATGTGAACCAGGTCACCCCCCAACTCCCGCCTCTGGGCGAACCGAACGAGGCCGAGGGCAGGAGAAGAGAGGTCGGCCCGGGGCGGCCTGGCCGCCGGCCGGCGCCCGGCGGAGGGGAAGCGCCGACGTCTCCGGTCCCGTGACTCCCGTCCAGAAAGTGGGAATAAACAGCGTCCGAGGTGGCGGTGACAGGAAGAGAAAGCAGACCCGGCCAGGGGCCTGGAGAGCAGTGCTCAGGGGGGGGGGGTCCCCAGAGCCCAGGCGTCTGCGGGCGCCCCGTCGGGGAAAGGGTTTTCAGGGAGGGTCCCACTCCAGCCCCGGCCCCCGCCCCGGACTCTCCACCCCTTTCTGGGACTCGCATCCCTGGGCCACCCCTGCCACGACCTGTGTCCATGCCCACACACAAAAAAGAAGCAAAACTTATTCCTCTCCCGACAACACATGAAATACACTCGCTCCAAAAGTTCACACATCTACAGAAAGTGAAAACTGAACAAGCTTGAGCGAAACACGAGACAAGTCGACGGAAGCACAGCTGCCACGGGCGCCCCAGCCGCAGGGGAGGGCGGGCCCAGCGACCCTGAGGGCGGCGTCGGCCCCACGGGCCCAGGCTACCGCGCAGGAGAGATGGCAGCTGCCCCCTCATCCGCGGGGGACGCGGTCGGAGGCCCCCGGCGGATGCCCGGAACCGCGGACAGTGCCAGCCCGGTGTACGGTTTTATCTCAATCACGCACAGCCGCGGCGAAGTCTACCAGGTTGACGAGAACAACGAAACAGGACTCCAGCCGGGGACTGCGATCGAAGCTGCACGGACGTGTCCCCGTCGGGGCGCCTTGCCACGCTGTGCCCGCCCTTCCCTCTCCTGTGACGGCGTGGACGATAAAACGCCAAGCCCGTCCCCGAGCCTGTGACCACCCCTGACTTGGAGGAAATGGTCTGGAGTCTCTCATTCTGGGGGACCCCTCCTGAATGCTCTCTGGCACGACAGGCCGCTGTCCCCGGCTCCACCCACAAACCTAACGCCTCTTCCGTCCTCACGAAGCCCCTACCCGCACTGTGGCCGTAACGTCTGCAGTTCGAGGTGTGACGACAGAACCAGCACCAGCTTCTCTCTTCTTCACAATCTCACGGGCTCGCTCTGCCCGCGAATCTCAGCAACCCCAGCATCTTTTATTCCCTCATCGAGAACCTGCACTTGTCCCTCACGGTGTCTCTGGCGTATCGGCATCGCCACCCTCACTACACCTGCACGTTGGGCTCATGAAGAAGTAAGATAAGCATGACCTGAACACAAGCCCTGCGACAAGACAGCCGACCTGACCACGGGGACGGGTATGAGTGACACACCGCATCAGCGTCCATAGCACGGAGACGCTGGACAAAGGGAGGAGTCACATCCCAAACGGGACAAGGTGGGACAGTGGGAGACTCTATCACATGACTCAAACGGTGTGTCATTTAAAACGCAGGAACTGTTCGTTTCTGGGATTTCCCACTGAACGCATTGGGGCCGCAGTGGACCGTAACTCACTCCAGCGGCAGAAAGGAACATCACGGCTGCGGGGGCGGGCGACGCCGAATTACACACTACATACACTCTGGGGAGCAGGCTCCTTCTCCCAGAGCCCTGAGGTAGCAATTCTGGAACTATTTTTAGCATGTCCTAGGACTGAGCAAACGAGTGACTGCACTGTGGGTCCAGAGAAGCAGTTCTCTCCGCCTTGAGTAATACAGAGAGGGGGTCAGAGCAGAACTCAGCCTGGATCAGAACCGGAAAGGTGCGTCAGACTCACTGGCTCTTTGGATAAAAACAGGGACAGACAGAGGTGCGTGTGGGCAGGTGTAACGCCTGTGCGTGTCCGTGCGGCGTGCACACACACACCTGCATCTGTTTCCCAGCTGTGCTGACTGCGAGGGCCGAGAAGCAAGGGCGCCCCAAAAACAGTGAGCTCGCCGCCTTCTCAGATCTCGGTTTCCAAACACTGTTCCCCGCTAAAGAAACCAGGTCTCCCCGGGTGACAGCTCGTCCCAGAGCCGGACAAGGAACGTGCTCTGTGCAGAAAGGAAGAAAGTGCTCAAAGCCAGACAGGGCGTGCTAAAGGGGTGTCAACGGGCCAAACGGGGGGCGACGCGGGGACCACGGTACATGATGATAAAGGATTATAAAGCACTGATGAAAACGGGAATTCCCGTGCTCACAGAAATATAAAGGCAGATGAAGGGAAAGGGGACGTTTTTGCTCACAGAGAAGGACAATTAGGAAATGCAGAAGAAGTGACAGAATTAGAAACTCATCATCTAGCTGATGACGGTAACCGATTCTGGGAAGAATCACCAATGGATGCTAAGAGTAATGGGCGAAGGAAATCTGGGGAGTGATGACTGGCAGGATGAGGACGCGGGATCAGAGCATTGCATCATGAGACACTGAATTACAGAGGAGAGAATGTGAACTTCACTATGAACCTGACCTCCTCAAATGTTGGATCACCCCCAAGGGGACTAGCCAAAGTCGTGTGCCTCCTGATATGATGGCTGCAAATTCGGTGTCACTTGTGTGTGTTCCCGCCAAAACAGCAGACTCTGAATGTAATCGTGAGGAGACGTCACATCCCGCAAAGCCCAAAGGAAGGACACTCTGCAGACACCTGGCTGTTCCTCATAATCATTAATGTCACAGAACAGGACAACAGGGGCGCTGCGGCAGGCTCAGAGAGTACGGGGACCTGACAAGCGAATGCCGCTCACGACCCGGGGTTTCCTCCCGCTTACGTAGAACCAGAACAGGATAGAGATGACCGGTGAGACTGCGACCCCCGCTGGGGACCCTGAATAGCACCGCGCCAATGGTACTGTCCCATCTCGATGACTGTCACGTGACTATGCAAGAGAAAGTCCTTGTTTCTAGAACACACACTGGCAACACCAAGGGTGGGTAAAAGGGCATCACGCCTGCAGCTTAATCCCAAATAAACAGTCGAGAGAGGGGGGAAAGCGAAGAGGGCATTCAGAGATTCCAGGCTCCTCGGTCCAAAAAGTCGCCAGCAACACGCAACGTGTCCAGTCTAGCTGCGCGACCCTTGCTCCCATCGTCCCTTTTCACACACACAGAGCACAATATGGGAACCGCGGAGGTCAGTCAGTCCCCGGAGACAGTCAGCGCAGCCGTGGGGCGGACGTACATGGCCCTCCAGGGTGCCAGGGCACCCAAACGCTGCCCCGAAGCCTCCTGCTCCTTCCTGGCTGCAGGTGCCATGGCTGAGCTGGTGCCCTCATCACCCCGGACCCCTGCCAGGTCAGAGGCTGCCTCTGAAGCCGGGTCCCCACGCTGCCCACCCCGCCTTGGCCCGGACCCAGTCTGGGGCACACATGTGCCGGCTTCCAGCGCTCAGCAGTTTGCAGCTCCATTTGGCAGATGATTGAAAAAAACAAAGAAAAGTCTGTTAATTACCTGATTTTAAATTCCTGTTTTTATACTAATATACATACCAAGCACAACCCTTTTATCAGCAGACTGAATCACCTATATATTTGATGTTCCTCGGAAAAAAAGGGAGGCAAGTTCAAATCTGCAATGAATACTTAATGTCTATTTGCTTCACTCCCGGATTATTTTTTCTTTTAAAAATTTATTCAAAATCTATCCCATCTTTCCATCCACAAACGTTTTCAAGAAGTGAGGAGAGCCAGTGTACCGAGCTATGGGATGGAGGGGCTGCATCCAGGCAGAGAAGGGGTGGGTCACAGGGTCACACTGTCACACGCGCGCATGCACACACACACACACACCCAGCAGGGGACAGGCTGCAGGGGACAGGCAGGCCGCTGTTACGTGACTCGGAGCAGGTCGGGAATCTGGTGGAGAGCAGACCTCAGACCCAGAGCAGGCTCCTGCCACCCGCCCACCTGTTCCAGCTCTAGAAGCTGACGCTAGCTGGCCCTCGAGAACTTTCAAAGACAGTGGAAGTTTAACGTGGTAAACAGAGGAGAACAAAGAGAAAACTTAACCCTAGGCTGAATTCCTTCTACGTAATTAAATCAGCCCATCCTGATGGGGAGGTTTTCAGAGGCAGCAGGCATCAAATTATCTATAAAAGGAGATGCTGTTAAGGAGAAGCTTTTTAAGATACCTAATTCTTGACTGCCCTTGCCCTAGGCAGAAACTCAATTCTACCTAAGGATAGCAATCTTGGGAAAGTTATGTAAATTGTAAGGGGAAGTAAGAAACTGGAGCTGTTTGACAAGGTAAATGAGAAACTGCTGAGAAAGGAAAGATGCCGTAAAAAACCTCCAACTTACAGAGATGAGCATCTCAGCTAGTGAACCACCCAGAAGCTGGACCTCGTTGAGCACATGCACCTCCATCCTGTTCGAATTAATCTCTCCTGCTTAACCAACAGCCACGCAATAAAGGAAGAGCGTCAGAAATTAGCCGACCACAGCTTGACGGTAATACCTTTAAAAATAGGATCATTTCTCATTGAGTGCAGCTGGAAAGTGAAGGAAGCTTCCACAAACGCCCGGGGTGCTTACTGAAAACGGTTAGGCCGACGCCAGGAGAGGAGAGGTGGGCAGGCCACTCTGTGACTCGCCAGTGGCTCAGCGACTTGCGACAGGGGAGGCACCAAATCAAGAAGTCGCTTTCTAAAATGTGGACCAACCGGGAGTCTAAGGAAAGGAAGCTCACAGGGTGATCTGACTGTAAATTCCTCCCGAGGCAGGTCCTGGCACAGTCTACGCCCCAGGCCCCTGACTTCTTTCCTGAAAGGCTCAGCTGTGCCTTCAGCCCTGTCCCTCGTTTCTGTGCATCTAGGCTAGCACACCTTCGAAATGACCCCTTTCAGACCCCTGCCTTTAAAGGGTCACCACCCCTTCAGGGAACACATAATCTCGTTACTACCCTGTAACTACCCTGGAATCCAGCAGTTCCCAGCCTGTTTGGCACCAAGGACCTGCGCTCCGATGAGGATCTGATGCCTGATGATCCGAGGTGGAGCTGAGGAGGTGATGCAGGCGCTGGAGAGCGGCTGCAGATACAGAGCCTGCCACTCACCTCCTGCTGTGTGGCCCGACCAGGCCACAGACCATGCTGGTCCACAGCCCCGAAGGGAGGGGCGGGGGAACCCCTGCTGTAGTCCAATCCCAGCCTTGGTTTCTCCCACAGTCATTTAATCTTCCTTATGTTCCCTCCTCAATTCCACATCTATAAAAGAAGCTGAAAAGTGTCATCTGTTGAAAGCATTTTTCTCAGCCTGTTGAGATCTTGCTTCTAGGTGTCTCCTGTTTGGTTCAAATAAATTAAATAAAAAATTCTCTACAGGTTTGGACGCTCTTATGTCGACACTGAGAAAGCATGTGGGCTTGGGGGCCTGACCCATCCCCTACTCCGCTCTGTCACTCCGTGCCACACAAGCCTGCATGTGTCACAACAGCGGGATGAGGGCAGGATAAAAATGCGAATGGCTCTTTATCCCTGCCTGCCACGTAGGGGGCCCCATGCAAAGCTGCTGGCTTGAATTGGAGACACCAAGAAAGGTGGCCCTGGGTGGCAGGGAAGTGACACCTAACGGCCAGCAAAGATAAGCTCCAAATGTCTTCTCCTGGTGACACTACAGCTGCTTTTCAGTACGCATCGGTAGGCTGGGACAACGGTGGAGGGGACAGTGTGAAAGGTAAGCCCACGTGCCAAGAAGTTTGCATTTCACGAAGGGCCTTGGGTTCTGCAAGAAAACCAGGCTGGAAGGGGCGAGCAGTGATCAGTGAGCTCACTCAACACACACACACCCTGAGCACTTCTCCTGGTCGAGAGTCTGGATCTCACGCCAAGCGGGAGGATGCTGACTTTGAACGCCCCAGCTCTGCCATTTGAAAAACTGGATGAAACTGACCTTTCTGACCTTTTGTTCCTCATCAGTAAATGACACAGGAATGGGAGTTGTTGGGAGAACCGAGCAGCAAAAAGCGGGAGGTCGGTGCTGTGCAGTGTGGAAGCTACTGTTAATTACAAACGAAGGAGCTCAAGCTCAAGGTCAAGGGACTGGATCTGGTGTTAAGAGGCTGCCTAATTAGGCCAGGAAGCCACACTCAGCTGCCTGGAGGAAGTGACATCTGAACTTAACTTTCAAAGGGCGGGGAGCAAGGCCCCGCAGAGCAAGGCGGCAGGTAGAAAGCAGGTATAATTGATCACGGGGCGCGCTAATCGATTACCACCAGCAGCAACGCTACCCCCTCGCATGTACTGCGTCCTCTAGAGGACACAAGGCGACTTCCCATCAGGCGCTCGGCGGAACCCCGGCCAAGTGCGTGGGTCTCAAGGAGCTCCCCATTGCACAGAGGAGGAAGCCGAGGCGCGACAAGAAGGAGGCGCAACCACCCGGCCAGAGCTGGCAGCGCCGGGATTCGAACCTCCCGCGGGTGTGGACGCCGGCGCTCCGTCGGCGGCGCGCGCCCCGGCCCTCCCCGTTGCCCTAGAAACGGCCGCGCACGCACGCGCGCGCACGGCCTCCCCTCTCCGGCGGGCGTCCGTGTTACTTTTCCTGTTTGGTGAAACGCGGGGCGGCGGGATACCGGCGCGGCCGTGCGTGCGCGCGTGCGTGCGTGCGTGCGTGCGGCTCGGCGGCCCCGCGCCGTGCGCCCTCCGCCGCGGGCCGCGGATCCCTCCGCCGCCCGGCGGCCCTCGCGCGCCGCCCCGGCCGCGCCCTCGAGGCGGCTCCCCGCGCGCCGCGCCCCACCCCCACCCCCCACCGCGTCCCCA